>CAUYON010019379.1:0-51194 GCA_963573935.1 Arctocebus calabarensis | reverse complement strand
TTATATAGTGATCAAGGAAATGCCATGAAGGATATCTGTAACAGTACGATCAAAATATTTCTGAATGTATATGAATCGTGCCCTGTGATTGCACCAATGTACATAATTATGATTCAATAAAATTATTTAAAAAAAAAGAATTTTGTTTCTTATGCTTAATTCATACGTGCTCTTAGAAATATGTTATTAAATAGAGAATGCCTTCAACTTTAAGTAAGAAAATAATTAAGATAATAGGACACTGACCAATTAAAAAAAAATTATTTGCGTAAAACTTTCAGAGTTTTAAATCAGTTCTTTCAAGTTTTAGTCTGCTAGTCTGGGACAAATCATGAAGATCACCATCCTTATCTCTTTAGAGAGATATCATATTTTGCTTTAATCCTGATTGGGGGGAACTGTAGTGTCTACTTTGAAATTAGCTATTCAACTAGATTGCATATATCTTAGATGGCTTCAAGCAAGCTTAGAAATATGATTATTGAACTAGGTAAAATATTAAGTAGAACAATGTTGCACAAAGATGGATGTATTTCATATTGGCATACATATTTTGTATTGTATCTCATATCTATGAGAGATACCGTCATGTGACATGCAACCTGCAAATATTTCCTGCAATCAGATCTATTCAAGCTGCTTTTTTAGGAGATATCCATGCCATGAAGTCCAGCATACAGTGCAAGATAACTCCATGATAATCAAGTCTCACTGATCACAGAAAAGTATCTGTGGTGGGGGAACCAAAGAGGACTAATGACCCTCAGTTGCAATTACATCCTGATGCTGCATTTTAACTGCATTTATCAGGTACGGTTTTCTTATGATTCATTGCAAATTTTGACTTTGATTTATAGATAGGTTATTTCTTTGGGTACTGTTCATTGACTTTGTACTTAATAGTGTCATAAAATGTTCACCAAGGCATGTTAACCTTCCATATGGGATATCTTAGTTGATTGCACAGCCTTTATTATACATGTATAAAATTCAATTTGGTGAATCCATTCCCAGTGAATAAGCATTAGATTAGGTCCACGATTAAATGCATTAATAGTCATTATTCACTTCTTTAATTTTATTAACATGCAGACTAAAATGATGGTTTATTTGGCAGTGATATTTCTTATTTCTACTTATACATACATTTTACCCTACTGTCATGAGATGCAGCTTTATTATTATTATTTTTTACACAAAATCATAGCCAGGTTCCCATCTTCTGTGGTTAAAAAAAATATCACTTTTTCAGCTCAGAATATGTGAGAATAAAAACAGCAATCATTAAAGGTAAATATAGTATATTGTTCTTTAATCTCATATACCCTGAAACATTTCCCTTGACCCTTCATATGCTGTTCTTGGATATTTGTATATACAAGTATGTCTTTAAATATCACAGTATGACAAGATGGACAATGTCTGGAGAAAAGGCTTAAGGCCATGAAACTCATAGTTTTAATAAAAGGGCAATGCATTTGCAATGTAAATGGCATGCCATTGGAGAAAATGACCATGAGTATTGCTTCTATTTCTTCTACCTAAAATAAAATCCAAATTATATGGTGAAACGTTTTCATTGCATGCTTTCACAGTGATAAGCTTAACATACATATTTTTGATATTTATTAAATGTAATTGTGCTTTAGTGGACTTTTTTGAGCTTTTATATATCCTAAATGTATGCAATCACACAACACATTATGATGAAATTCTAAACTACAGAAATATTTTTTGAGGGAACTATATTTTTTTGACCTAGTAAGGACAGAAAAAAAGAATATGCACATTGAAATAATCAATATGGCAATCATTTTATTAATACCAAGCACAGATAATTTTAACAGATATTAGTATGATCAGTGAGAGAATCCCCTTTCTTCTTATATTTGGCTTAAAAACCTTTACCTCAATATCTAAAGCTGTCTGTCAGTGAAATAGTTGAGCTGCTTTAATTAAGTACAGTACCACCAGGCTGACATTTTCAGATTGAATCCATGGGAAATAATTACATTTTAACATTCTCAATTTATTATGTCAGGTTTATAATAGTTACAAGATCATCTTAGCATTGTAAAGTTTAGAGAAGAAGAAAATGTCCCCAAGCGCTCTATTCTACAGTAATGCAAAATGGTTTTTACACTATGCTATTCAACATTTCAATTATTTTCCCAGTGGAGGCTGTCTTTACCATCTTCTTCACACCAATTTGCAACAGACTATAGGTTTCATTCTTTGTTGATATTGTGTTTTTTTTTAAATGTGCTTAGATATTTCTTGGCCCCATATTTCTACAGATAGGATAATTCCAGAGGAGGAGTGTCTAACTCACTTCTGTACCCCTGACCTCTGCTCTAAATTTCTGACTTACTAGACATCAGCACTTTCCATGTAGATGTCATGACCTTTAGATATCGTCCTGTCTACACTGTAAATCACTGATCCTGCTCCAGCTCTGTGCTTGCCATGTCAGTGAACAGTACTATTATCTTCCCAGTATCCCGAACCATCCTTAGCCTGCCTCCATCACATCTATTTACATCTTTAATATCTCCAACTCCTATATATTTTAAATTTTCCATATTCCCTACACTTTTTCCATTCCCCCAGAGCTGCTGTTCTCTTAGTTAACACTTTTGGGCTTGAATTTTCACAATATCCTGTATGTTCCGTTTGCCTCCATCCTGGCCTTTCTTCAATCCATGCTTCATCCTTTGGCCAGAGTGAACTTTATAATCAAGGTGGCGAACTAGGACCATAAACCAAACCAAATCAGCTGCTTGTTTTAGTAAATAAAGTTCCCTTTAAACACAATCTTGAGTATTTGTTCATGTATATGTGTACTATCTATGCTGAATTGGTACAAGGAAGCAATTGAATAATTAGTCCACAAACCCTGATATATTTTCTGCCTACCCTTCAAAGAAAAAGTGTGCCCACCCCAGTTCTAAATCATCTGGTTTCCCATTTTAAAATCTCTCAATGGCTTTCCATTGTCCGGTCAATAGCAAACCTATACCAGCCTTCAACCTCAGCTCTCAACATTTCCCCACTCAAGATCTATGTCCGCCATTCCCCAACTAACAGCCCTTCTACTCAGTTTCTGGACCCGACTTTGTAAGTGTGGAGAACAATTTCTCATCTTGCTCAGTTGGTACAAATACCTTCTGTTGTGGATAATTCCCCTTGGCCCTGAAAGTCTGAGACATATACTCTTAATATATAGGAGTGTACACCTATGAGTGATGTGGCTGAAGTTGCCCACATCAAAGCACATATTAATATGTAATAAACATACCTATTTTTTTGTCTCTCTGCTGAACTGCCTCCCAAAAGACTAACAGCATACCTGACCCATAGCAAGAACTCAATAAACTTTGCTAAATAAATGAACAAATGCTGATTTTTCCCTTCTTTTCTTAAATCTTCCATATAATAAACCTTAAAGATATTTATTTTAGTTTCACTTGCACCCTTCTAATAAGCACTGTAGCTGTGGTCCCACCAATTCTCTTCCCTCCATGTAGCATATAAAGGTCTTAACACAATAACTAAGAAAATGCCATGAAGGCCATGTTAACCAATTTGATGAAAATATTCCAGATTGTATATGAAACTAGCACATTGCACCCCATGATTGCATTAATGTATGCAGCTATGATTAAATAAAAAAAATAATAAAAATAAATATATTTATTTTAAATGATTCCATTTCAGAATTTTGAAAGTATCCTGATATTATATTAAGGTGTAGGTCAGCCTTGGGCCTGACAAGCAAGTACAGTAACAAATAATACTGTAAAATATTTAAGAAACATGTCACAGGTCAGAAAATGTTTTCCTATGTATTTTCTCCCTGAATTGATGCTCACAACATCTTCCTTGTCAATCCTGCACATCCCTTCAGATGCACCACACAGGAATCATATAAAAATGACTCAGAAAATCAATGCTATAGATTCTTGCAATGTGTGAACTCAGGGCATGGATTAAAATCAGAACATGCTCTAATAAAAATTTATATTTAAGTTCAGCAGCACTATATTCTCTTATTTGCTGGAATTTTAACCCAAGATCTATTTTCTTGAATTTCTACTGCCAGTTCAACCTCCTGGTGTTCTTAGATATGTTTTATTATTTTGTAAGAAGGGAGAAAAAAGTTGTTTAATTCAAAAAAAGTTGATTAATTTTAATACTGAACTCTATCAGTGTATCTCCCAGGTCTGACTTTCTATAAATGAAAACATTTTTTTTTTGTTATAGAGACTTAACTACTCTTTTTTCTTATTGAATCATAGTTGTGTACATTAGTTGTTTCACTTCTGGATAAATTGTTATTGTCTACATCCCCATCTTTGGTTACCACCCTTCTTCTACCTCCTTATCCACTATTTCACTGAAAACACCTACTGAATAGTGTTTTCTCATAGTTGCTGCCTTACCTGATCAGGTAGCTCAGTCAATCATTAGCTTTAAATCAAGCTTTGCCTCTTTTAGGAAGCTTTCTTGGTCCACACCTAGTGTAGGGAAATAACTCATTTTCATGACTTTTCTGGCCTTAACTCTTCATGGAATTAGTCACCATTGTAATATAATAATCTGTTTATTTCTCTGGTCATTCATTAGACTTTTAAGACTCTAAAAGTAAGAATTAGGTCTTATCTTTATGTTATCAGCATGAGACCTTGGTACATACCTGGGATTCAAGGAAAACTAACCGAATTAACAAGTGTGGTAGAGACTTGTAAGGTTATTTACAGTCTGTAATAAGCTAATTTTATTTACTAGAAAGCAATTTCAAATGAAACAGACAATAAATATTATTTGGAAATGTGTTAAAGTTAAATGCAACTATATACAAAATCCTGCTGCCCCAAAGTAATGTTGATAAGTATTTCATTGAAAATTCTGACATAGATTATATATCCAATCTGTAAGAGAATGATTATTTTTAATGCAATCCAAAAATGTTTCCAAAATAATTTCAAGTTGAAAAATAATGGAAGAAAATTTTGTGTTGGGAAATTTCAAAACAAAATTTGACCTGTTCATATTAGAACAGGTCCTTAATGTCCTTATTCTGTGCATTTCTTTTACCTTATGTTTTGGTCTTTGTAAGTTCTTAAGCAAGTTTTATAAACATGGAAAAGTGTTAATATTTAAAATCTTGTAGAATAAGTGGAGGTAGACAAATGAAATGTAATGGCATTAGCTCTATTTTCCTTCTGCAGAACACATTCATCTTTAGGAAGTATTATTGTCCTTTATATTGGTTCTTTCTTTAACAAAAACCAATGACCCTATAATACAAATCCATTCCCTTCAACTTAGATGGGAAGAAGTTGAGAACTCTAAAATCTTACAATTAGTCAATTGTGTCAAATTATATTAAAACAAGCTCTAAGAAATTATACGGTTGGCACAGAAATGTAGTTGATTTTTATATACTAATCTAACAGCTTCCTAAAATTGCAAATTCTAATTTTTTTAATGTACAACATTTTGATTTACCATGTAAACATCCATACTAGTGAGAAATAAAAAACTATCTTCTTTCCAAATTTCAATAATTCTATCTTTAAGATTATTACTAATATCATACTGGTAGGACAGTGATGTGGGAAAACTTATTTTGTAAGTGAATTTAAAAAGAAAGCTTCTGATTTAATGTATTAAAAATTATGTTTGCTGAATACATAGTGAAGATAATACCCTTTACAGATGAAAGACATAGCCTTCTATTTCTAACTTGCTAGAAATGGGAATTGAATTTATCAAATGGTTTCACTTTGTCTGCCAAAATGATCACGTATTTTATTCCTTAAATATGCTGGTAGGTTTAAACAATCTATGTAGTAGATTAAATTCCTGTGTTCCCATTTTTTTTTTTTTGAGACTGAGTCTCACTATGTTACCCTTGGTAGAATGTCGTAGTGTCACACCTCACAGCAACCTCAAAGTCCTGGGCTTAAGCAATTCTCTTACCTCAGCCTCCCAAGTAGTTGGTACAATGGGTGCCTGCCACAATGCCTGGCTATAGATCAAATGTTTTTTAATTTCAAAATATTATGGCAGTACGAATGTTTTGGTAACAGTTTGCTTTTGTGTATTTTATTCTATTCTATTCTATTATTTTTTTATTTGAGGTTTATGTGAGGGTACAAACTAGGTTATAGTATTTGCATTTTTTAGGTAGAGTTCCTCTTGTAGTTGTGTTCTACACTCCAAATGTGTGCCATATACCCTTACATTGTGCCCATTAAGTGGGAGCACTCCAAACTCCTCCCTTCCACCCCTCTCCCCCTTATGCATTCTTCCTTCCCCCAACTTGAATTGAGTTTTTTTCCTTATTGGGAATGTATTAGATCATCTATTGGCTTCATATTGGCATTGAGTACGTTGGATATTTGCTTTTCCATTCTTGAGATACTTTACTAAGAAGAATGTGTTCCAACTTCATTCAGGTTAATACAAAAGATGTAAAGCCTCCATCTTTTTATGGCTGAATAGTATTCCATAGTATATATATACTACAGCTTATTTATCTATTCCAGGGTTGGATATTTAGTTTGTTTCCATATCGTGGTGATTGTAAATTGAGCTCTGATAACTGATCTAATATAAATGTCTTTGATAAAATGATTTTTTTTCTTCTGGGTAGATACCTAGTAATGGGAATTCAGGATCAAATGGGAGGTCTAATTTGACTTCTTTGAAGATTCTCCATACTTCTTTCCAAAGAGGCTGTATTAGTTTGCAGTTCCACCAACGATGTAAAAGTGTTCCCCTCTCTCCACTTTGGCGCCAGCATCTGTAACTTTGGGGATTTGTGATGTGGGCTTTTCTCACAGGGGTTAGGTGATATCTCAGGGTAGTTTGGGTTTGGATTTCTCTGACAATTAGGGATGATGAGCATTTTTTTATATGTTTATTAGCCATTTGTCTGTCTTCTTCAGAGAAGGTTCTGTTTGTGTCTCTTGCCCAGTGGTAGATGGATTGTTTGCTCTTTTCTTATTGATTAATTTGAGTTCCTTATAGATTCTAGTTATCAAGCTTTTGTCAGATTTATAACATGAAAATGTCTTTTCCCATTGTGAAGGTTGTCTGTTTGCTTTAAGTGCTGTGTCCTTAGCTGTGCAGATGCTTTTCAGTTTAATTAAGTCTCATTTGTTCATTTTTTGTTGTTGCAATTTCCACTGAAATTTTCTTCATACAATTGTACCACAGGCTGACATCCTCAAGAGTTTTTCCCACACTTTCTTTTAGGATTTTTATTGTTTCGTGTCTTAGATTTTTTTTTTAATCCACTTTGACTCCATTTTTGTAAGCAATGAAAGGTTCAGGTCTAGTTCTTTTGGATGTGCTTATCCAGTTCTTCCAGCCCCATTTGTTGAATAGAGGTTCTTTTCGGCAGTGTATGCTTCTATTTGTTTTATCAAAGATCAGAGAGTATATGAGAATGGGTTCATCTCTTGGTGTTCTATTCTGTTCCATATGTCTATGTCTCTATTTTTGTGCCAATACCATACTGTTTTGATCACTGTGGACTTGTAATATAACCCAACGTAATATTATAATGTAATATAACCTAATGTCTTGTTATATTGCAGAAATTAATGCTTTGTTTTTATTACTAAAAATTGCCTTGGCTAAATGAAGTTTTTTTCCTGGTTCCATACAAAACAAAGAACTATTTTTTCCAATTCTTCTAAGTATGATATTGGTATTTTTAATGGGGACTGCATTGAATCTGTAGATTACTTTGGGTAGTATAGACATTTTAAGATGTTGAATTTTTTTTTCGATTTTTAAAAACTGATGTTTATTTTCTTCCAACCTTATTTCCATCTTGTTTAAGAGCTTGTGAAAGAACAGGTTAAGACCCCTCAGTGGTTGTTCCTACCCATTCAATGTCCTGATCAGTGGGAGCTGCAGACGAGTATTCAGTGGCAGGCTGGGCACTCAATCTTCAATGGGGAACTGCTGAATAGCACAGAGGATACATGCACACCTTCTGATGAGTCTGCAATCTTGGGCAGCACTAAACTCAAGAGTTGAAGCAGTCCATTCACCCTGAAAGTCCTCCTTGGTCACAGCTTTCTGAGAAGCAGCCTGATCTTCCTTTTCAGTCTCTTCAAGATCTCTGTAGAATTAGAGATAAGGCATGACCTCTCACGGATGTTCATGGGAGATGATGCCTCCCATGGGGAGAACTTCCTGGGCCAGCAGCCACCACATCAGACCTACCGAGGGAGCTCCCTTATTGTTACATGGGATGGTGATGTCCACATAATGCAGAGAGAATCTGTGCAACACAGAGCAATGGTAGACAGGTTAACATAAGATGCCTCTTTGAGAGGCTGGCTGTCAGCCCTAGTAACCACTAGAAGATGTGGCTCCCGGAATACTGCCTAGATCTGGTTAGTAAAGGTTCCAGCAGTGAAGCATCCAGCAATAGGTTTGGCTCCAGTGGCAGTAGCAAACTTCAGCACAGGTCATGGGCCAGTATTTCTAGAGGATACGACACTGACATCAGCAGGGTTTTCAATGGCAGACAGTGGCCCAAGCTGGCAATAGAAGATTTTCCTAGGTCCTTTTCAGATGTATGATGTTGATGCCATCACTTTTCCTTTTATAAATAAACTGTTCTATTTGGAAGTCAAGGTTGGTCCCACCTAAGTGGGTTCCTGCTACAAGGAATTTGAGGACATCCTCCTTCATTTGTGGGATATCAAGGATCTGGACATGGTGAAAATTTCCCTTTAAGTTATGGTGGAAATCCAGAACAATGTCACATGAGCCCTCCCTGAGCAGTATGGAAAGGGCAACAATGTTGATTCTTCCCAGCCAAGACGGTGGTATTTTCTTCCATTTGTTGATGTCTTCTGCTATTTCTAGGGTTTCATAATTCTCTTTGCAGAGGTCTTTCACCTTATTTGTTAGTTATAGTCTTAGATATTTCATTGCCTTTGAACCTCCTCTGAAGAGAATTGTGTCATTGATTTGCTTTTCAAATTTGGCAGTTATTGGTGTACACAAAGGCTATTGCTTTGTGGACATTTTATACGTTGGGACATTACTGTATTTCTTGATCAGTCTTGTGGTTGAATTTCTGAGGTTCTCTAAGTATAAGATCATGTCATCACCAAAGAGTGAATGTATGTCCGCCTCTGCTCAAATTTGGATGCCCTTTATATCCTTCTCTTGCCTGATGGCATTGGCTAGAACTTCCAGCACTATGTTGAATAGAAGTAGTGATACAGGACATCCTTCTCTGGTTCTAGTTCTAAATGGAAAAGTTTTTCTTTATTTAGTTTTACTCCATTCAATATGATATTAGCTCTGAGTTTGTTGTAGATGGCTTTAATTAGTTTTAGAAATGTGACACTTATATCTTAAGTAGTAGTCTTAAGTGTTCTTGTGAGAAAAAGATGTTGAATTTTATCAAACACTTTCACTTTTTCTCCATCTGTTGAGAGGATCATATGGTCTTTGTTTTTGCTTCTATTGATATGGTGAATTACATTTATGGATTTGCATATGTTAAACCAGCATTGTGTCCCTGGGATGATGCCTACATGATGTCTAATTTTTTTTTTTTTTTTTTTTTTTTTGTAGAGACAGAGTTTCACTTTATTGCCCTGGGTAGAGTGCTATAGCATCACAGAGCACAGCAACCTCCAGCTACTGGGCTTAGATGATTCTCTTGCCTTCGCCTCCCGAGTAGCTGGGACTATCGGTGCCCGCCACAATGCCTGGCTATTTTTCTGTTTTGCAGTTTGGCCAAGGCTGGGTTTAAACCCGCCACTTTCGGTATATGGGGCCGGCGCTCTACTTGATGAGCCACAGGCACTGCCCAATATCTAATTTTTTTAATGTGTAGTTGAAATCTATTTACTAAGTTTTTTTGCACCTATATTCTTTAGTGAAATTGGTGTATAGTTCTCCTTTTATTTGGGTCCTTCCCCCATTCTGCTATCAGGGTAATGTTTGTTTCATAGAACATGTTGGGGAAGTTTTCTTCTTTCTCAATGTTTTGAAATATGTTCTGCAGTATAGGTATAAGCTTTTCTTATAAAGTTTGATAGAATTCTGTTATGAAGCCATCTGGTTCAAAACTTTATTTTTTGTTGGAAGATTTTTATTGTTTCTTGAATTTTAGTGCTTGATGTTGGTCTGTTCAAGAAATCTATTTCTTTCTGGTTAAGTGTAGGGTGATGGTGTGATTCTGGATATTGGTCCATTTCCTTCACATTGTCAAAATTCTGGGAATAGAGTTTCTCGTAAGCAGTCAGAGATAATCTCTTGTATCTCTGTGGTGTCTTTTCTTACATATCCTTTTTCATTTCTGACTGAGATTATTATAGATTTTACTTTTCTGTTTTGAGTTAATCTGGCCAAAGATTTATCAATTTTATTTACCTTTTCGAAGAATCAAGTTTTTGTTTCATTGATATTCTGAATGATTCTTTTGTTTTCAGTTTCATTTCCTTCTTTTTTTTTAATTTTATTGTCTTTATTATTAAATCATAGCTGTGTACAATAGTGCAATCAAGGGGTACAATGTGCTGGTTTCACATACAATCGGAACTATTTTCATCAAACTGATTAACATAGCCTTCCTGACATTTTCTCAGTTATATGAAGACATTTGTATTCTGCATTTAGTAAGGTTCGCCTGTACCTTTCTAAGATGCACCATAGGTGTGGCCCCACCAATTACCCTCCCTCCACCCCAACCTCCGCCCTCCCCTCCCTACCCTTGAAGTTTCATTTATTTCTGATTTAATTTTGATTATTTCTTTTCTTCCACTGGGGTTGACATTGGATTGATCTTCTTTTTCCATTTCCTTAAGATGATTCATTAGGTTATTTATGCTCTCTTTTTGCTTTTTGGATGTAGGCATCTAATGCAGTAAATTTCTCTTTTAGCACTACTTTTGGTATAGCCCACAAGTTTTGGGAACTTGTAGCTTCATTATTGTTATGTTCAAGGAATTCAATAACTTCCTCCTTTATCTCTTCCTTAACCCAAATGTCATCCAACATACGGTTGTTTAATTTCCATGCTTTTGTGTGGGGATAAAAAAATTTGTTGGAGTTGAGATTCACCTTTATTGCCTTATGTTCAGAAAAAAATGCAAGGTATAATTTCAATTTTTTTAACTTTGAGGTTGAGGTTTGATTTGTGTCCTAGGATATGATCTATTTTGGAGTTTGTTCCATGGTAGGTGTGTTTTCTGCAGACAGCATTATAGCTTGTGCTTTTTTTTTTTTATCTAATTGGCCAGCCTGTTGCCTCTTCAGTTGGTAATTCAGGCCATTTACCTTTATTGAAAGAATTGATAAGTGTTGTGTTAAGTTACATTGATCTTATTTTGTGAAAGTCTGTTGCTTAGTTTCATCCTTTGCACCATTGTGGAAGAAGGTAGGTTCTGTCCTTTAGTTTTGGGGACTTTACTTTGCTGGTGGCCCATTGTGATAGTGAGTATGGAAACTTAGTACAAGTATTTCCTGTAGAGCTAGTCTTGTGGTGAATTACCTCAATATGTGCATATTAGTAAAAGATTTGATTTCTCCATTGATTTTGAAGTTTAGTTTCACAGGATACAGAATTCTATGCTGAAAGTTGTTTTGTTTAAAAAGGATAAAGTTAGACAACCATTCTCTTCTGGTTTGGAAAGTTTCAACTGAAAAGTCTACTGTCACCCTGATATATTGCCTCCATAGATTAGGTGGTGCTTACTCCTTGCTGCTTGCAGAATTTTCTTTTTTGTCTTGATGTTGGACAGGTTCATTACAACATGTCTTTAAGAAACTCTGTTCGTGTTGAGACATCCTGGGTTTCACTATCCCTTCAACAGGAGTGTGTCAGAATCTTTGGTGATATTTAGGAAATTTTCATTTATAATATCCTCCAGTAAGGCTTCCTTTCCTTTGGGATGTTCTTCTTCCCCTTTTGGGATACTTGTAATTTGTATGTTTGAATGCTTTGTGAAGTCCCATAATTTTCTGAGTGAATGCTCTGTGTTCTCTTTCTTCTTTTCTGCCTCTTTAACTATCTGGGTTAGCTCAAGGGCTTTGTCTTCTATCTCTGTTTCTTCTTCTTCCTGGTCTAATCTGCATTTAAATTTCCTTGATTGACTTTCTACTACATTTAAGTTCCCTGATTGACTACCTCAGTTCCTTAAGCTCTTCTATATTCTTTATATACTTCATCCATTATTTGGTTCTTTTTTAAATTTCCTTTTGATTATTTTTTACTTTCTCTTCAATTCATTTCATTATTTATGCCATTTTTATTTTAAATTTCCTTTCTGTCACTGCAATTATTTCTTTATAGTGGAATCCTCTGTGGTAGCTACTTCATGATGCCTTTGGGAGGTTGCTCTATTTTGGGGTTTTTTTTTTTTTTGTTGCCAGAATTTATCTGTTGCTTCTTTCTCATGTGTATTTCTTTTTTTCACTTCCTTCCCTTCCTTCTGCCTCTCACTATCTCTTTACTTTAAATTACCTTATCTCTTAGCTTAGGGTTGAAGTGCCCTTTTGGTACAAGGCTAAAAGGAATAGAAAGGTAGAGAACAAGAAGGGAGAAAGAAAGGAAAAATAAAAGTGAAAAAGAAGGGATTGGTGAAAGAATTGAAGGAAAGGAGAGAAGAAGAACAGAAATAGAGAAAGAAAGAGACAGGAGATATGGTGTTGTTCAACACGGGGCTTTGACCTCCACCCCAAACTCCAGGACATTGGAGGACCAGGATGGGTTTGTCCCTCAAGGTCAGGAGCTCCTTAGCAGCCTGAAAAAAAGCAAGAACCCACCTCTGCCAAATAAAAAAAAAAATCAGCCATATTGGAAAATAAAACGCACCAGAGGGAGAAATGCACACAGATATTCTGTGCCATTATGAACTTAGCATGTCCTAGGAATTTGAAAATCATCACTCCAACTTGAACATTGTAAGCAAGGGTTTGTAGGGTCTGAAGATGATGTTAGAAAGAGAAAGAAAAGTAAGAGAAAATGCAGAGTATTTGAATCATAATACAGAATTTGTACTAAAGTACAAGAGGAAATTATTCAATGTTATTTTTTATTTCACTTATAAAAATTGACTCATGCTATATAAGAGATTTAAATGAATTTTTTTTCTCAAGTGTGACACTTCTGACTTTTGTTTCTGAAAGTTCACAATGATATTCATGTAGAAAATGGATACAGTGGTGGTAGAGAAGTGAGAAAAGGAAACACAGAGCCAAGGTGGTCTATTAATTCAGTGAATGATGTTGTGGGTTGGATTAAGTTAGGGATGGTGGACAAATTTAGTGTAAACTTTGGATTTAAAATTAATCCTAAAATCAATTATAATTAATTATAGATTTGTCATCTATAAAATTATTGTAATGATAATCCTATAGTTAAATCCTCTTATTATGAATCTGCACATGTTTTGAATATGGGTGTGAAATAGCAGCAAGAATCTGCTACGCTCATCACCCTCTTGTTTTTAATAATGGAAATATAATGGCAAGTAATTGAAAGGAGGAAGATAGAGAGGGGCATGTGTGGAGAAAACAAAATATTTATTTAGGGATATATTTATGTGCAACTTCTGAGAAATAGTGGTAGAAATACAGAAATCGGTTTTTGACACATTATTATTGAGATGACTAAGATATCCAAGCGGAAATGTCAAGCTGACAGTCATAAGCATGCCACTTAGAGGAAATGTATAGAATGGAAATATAAATTTGGAAGTTGCCATTATATAGAACTATAGTCAAAAGTCTGATTTTAAATAGACTGCTTGAGTTTTAATCTCGCTTTGTAATTTACTAGCTGTGTCACCTTGGGTGAGTTGTTTAACCTATTTGTAGGTCAGATTTGTCATCTATAAAATTATTGTAACAAACATAGCAACTATCCTCTATAAATAAGTGAAGCATGAACAGATCTGAGAAAGGTTTTACTAATGTTAAGCCTGAGCAAATTTTAGCTGCTAAGATCCACATCATCATTATCAATAACTCTATGAATCCTCTTACTTGTATAAATTTTCCTTTAATAAAAATATCCTGGAAATATTAATTTACAGAAAATAGAATTACTCTCAAATAATAAAACTGAAGGTTAAAGCAAATATTATGAGATAGAATTATTAGAGAAGAAATAATTTTTCATGTTTGGTACTTTGTAGCCTTCGATCAGGGCCAAATCAATAATCTATTATACAAGATCCACCCTAGAACCTAAACCATCTGCTGCCAAGATTCTAGTAGATGTTAAGATGATGTTTATGTGCTGAATAACTAAACTGTATTGATAATAGACTAAATTTTTAAAATTATATATTACCTACCATATCCTAGGACTTGCAGAATACCACTAGTTTACTCATGTGTTAAAGGGATCTTTTGCCAAATTTTAAGCCAGGAGTATGTGCATTTCAAGCTGTTCTATTACACTTGCCAAACAGGCACCCTCCTCCACTTCCAGTACAAATTTAGTATTCAAAATAAACACACCAAAAAGAGCAATTCATTGTAATTTTAAACACTGAATGAAATTATAATCTCCTGATTCCAACTGACTTTTTTCTATAAGCAGGGGTCCTGGACTATGCCTCATCCCTCACACACTTGTACATGTTTCTGTGATAGAATTGTAAAATGGAAAGCAATGATGAAAACCTATAGTTAAAACAGTCACTGGGCTCTTCATGCTGGTAATAAACATTCTGGTGCACTCTAGTGGTAGAAGGAGATAGGAAGGAAGACTTAGAGGTGCACTAGGATTGGAAGTAGTGATTGTTATTCTGAAAAACGTATCACCAATTGTGGATTTCAAAAAAATGACCGAGGGACATTTTGTGTGAAGCATGGAATTTACACGTGACCTTGTCCTTTTTTTCCTCTCCACACAGGAAATGTCTGGAGAAGAATAATTACATTTTCTTTAAAAGGTAAAGCACATCAATTAAAAAAACATAACAATGTATATGGCTGAAAGTTACCTATCTTTTCTGATCATTTTATTTTTCACAGAAGTTGGGTTCATTGTTATTTTACAATAATGACAGTATGAAGTAATTTCCAACAAAAGCTTTCAGGTTTTACAGGTATATGCACGTGAATAAAACTAAAGTGGTCATAAATGCAAATTATATATTTGCACACAAATTGATAAATGTTCATTTTGGGTGTTTTTGTAATTGCTTCCTACCTTGTTATCAGACTTTTGGCTTTTCTTTCTCTGTTAATTCTGCACATAAATCCCAGATCTCTGATCAGTCATTCATTCCTTGGATCACAAAATCTTTCTTTTGGTACCCTTTCTTCTATTTTCTTGTTACTGCTAATTTTTTTTTTTTTTGTAATATGCATCTCAGCATGTTGGTTCGATTGTAAATTTCTAGAGGACCCAGCTGTGCTCTGGTCTTTTCTATCACTTCAATACTTAACACAGGGCTTAATGCATAATGGGACTTTGGTACTTTCTGGTGAGTGAGCAAATTTAAGAACATCTTTCTACAAGCAAATTCATGAACATCTTTATACCCGCAGTAGTAGAGACTTATCAAAGTGGTGAATAATATTCAGAGGTCTAAATCACTCTGAAGCCCCCAGATAAGTTCCAAAGAGCTCTTCAGAGCTTTTGTTTCCTTGGGAACTAGGTGTCACACCAACAAAGGCAGATTTCACACTTATTTCCTTCCTTCACAGGTAGAGAGCAGAATGGTCTTCTCACTTCAACTATACTAAATGGAAAGGAAAAATGTAAGCTCAATGTCCAAATTGCTTGTGTGTGTGGTGTGTGATCAAAGTGAAAAGGAAGGTAAAACTCATCTATAGCTATTCCAGTGGAAAATAAGTTTGGGAATCTGGGAAGCTGAGATACAGGCTTTGTAACAAACTCACCACATGGCCTGAAGCAAGTAATATAAATATATCCTGAGGCCCCATTTATCTGTTTGTCAAACAGAATTATTATACATAAAATTAGATAAAATAAGTGATGTGACATGTTTGACAGAAATACTAGTTTTCTAAAGATGGAAACTTTATATTTAAAAGTATCAGGGTTTGGAAGAATCATGAAGCAAATTGGGGGAAATGTTTACATTTATTTGGCACCTTAATTAACAAATACTTTAAATTAGCTCCTCTTATTTCCCATTGTTAGAAGAGTACCCCTGCGTGGTACTCTTCTAAAAACAGGAAATGCAATATTGAGAAAAGCAAACAAGCCTCTGTCTTCCTGAAATTTATGTTTTAGTAAGGAAAATTAACAATGAGTAAACAAATGAATGTGTGATTTGTGAACCCACCAAATCCAACATGGTAAAGACAAAGAAAGCAGTATAGATAATGATAAAGGATGCAATTTTACATGAGGTGGCCAAGTGAATCCTCTCTGAAGAGGTGACATTTAAACCAACACTCAGAATGAAGTGAGAGAGCTGCGTGAATGTCTGGGGGAGGAGTGTCTCAGGCAAAGGGAACAGAGAAAAGACCCTGAGGTAAGACAATACTTGGATGGTCCACAGGAATAAACAGAATGGCTCATTCGCTTCAGCCAGAAGGCAAGTCTAAGGAAAGAAGATGCACAGAAATAGAGTTGTAATGTCTTATACGCTTTGGAAGATAGTTTTTCATTTTAAACTGCTTCAGAATTACAGAAAACTTGCCCAGATAATACAGATAGTTTCCCAGATAATACAAATAGTTTCCCTCTGCCCCACACTTAGTTTCCCCTGTTACTAACATCGTACATTAATATGTTACATATGTCACAAATCACGTAGCAATGTTAATACATTATTACCAACTAAAGTCCATACTTAATTCAGATTTCCTTAGTTTTTGCATTACTTTTTTTTTTTTTTGTACCAGGGTTCCATTCAAGAAAACACATTACAATTAGTCATTTATTTTCTTTGGCTCCTCTTGGCTGTGATCTTTTCTTATGCTTTCTCTGTTTTTGATGACTTTGAGAGTTTCGAGAAGTCCTGATCTAATTTTTTATAGACTGTCCCTCAATTGTGGTATCTTATGTTTAGACTGGGGTTACAGGTTCTTGGGAGGAAGAGCATGGGACCCTTCTCATCCCATCGTATCATGATACATGTTCCATATGTCTTGTCACTGATGCTGCTACTCTTGCTCACCTTCCTGAGCAGGTTTTTGTCAAATGACTCTAAAGTTATTATCCCTCATTGCCATGGGTCCTCTTTATCACAGCGTCACTGTCCGCGTCCGGCACTTCAAGGGATGTTATGTTTCATCTCCTTGAGAGAGGAGCATCTAACAACACAACCTATTTGGAATCCTTCTGCACAGATTTGTCTGCTCTCTGCTTATTTATCTGCTCTATCACATATTATATCAGTATGCACTTACAGATACTTATTTTATCCTTTAGGTTATGATGCAATGCTATTTATTATTTATTTTGGTGCTCAGGTGTTTCAGATTTAAAACACTGGGATCTCCTTTACTTGGCTCTCGTGTCTGTTTGGCATACACTTATGGATTTGTCACTGGAGTCATGGACAGACTGTGACCAACCACCACTGCAGAGTTTTGGCAAAAAGAATGACATGATGCTACTCACTTTTTCCTATGACTGCAATGCAGAGAATAAACTATGTTGCAAGATGGCAAAAGTAGTGTGGGACAGAGGAGATGGTGGCTTGGGAAATAGTGTATCTATAGAGGTAAGAAGAAGGATTTGGGCTGTATTATTTATTTGAAGAATGAGTTTACAGTGTTTCCTGATGTATTCTATGTGCTGCTTAAGAAAAAGAAAAGTCAAGGGTGATTCCAACATTTTTGACCTAAGGAATTGGATAACAAGTGATACTACGGACAGTGCCAGAGAAAACTATATTAAAATTGTATTACTCAATATATATCAACAACATTTGTCATCTTGTATATTGTATTTTCTATCTCTCATAATTGCAGAAGTCAAACGTGACTTGAGTATTACAATTTTAATACTGTTTTCTTTTTCCTTTCTGAACATGTGTATATTTTTTCTTTCCCAGAATCTCTGTATTTACACTGACAGTGAACACTGGGGAGGGAGTGACTTTATTTGTGACTCTAAATATTCTTAAAAACATATAGCACAGCCGCACTAAACAAAACTATATTTAAAAGAGCAGTTGCCTAGAAAACCTTGTTTTGACGGTTTCTGTGAGGGAAATCAGAAGCATGATTCAAACACAGGCTCCTGGGCCAAGAGAGGCAGATGGTAGCTGTTCCTCAGGCTTAGGCTTTAAGAGAAGAGTTTTCATTTATTTCTCTAGTCTCTTAGTTTATAAATATTTCTCTTAAGTGGCAAATTTGCTCTTGTTTGTGAACATTCAAACCGCCCTTTTTTTCCTTTAGTGTTTTTTTAATTTCAAGATATTACAGGGCTGCGTCTGCTTTTGGTTACATGGATCTTTTTCATAATGCTTCAATCAGGGCAAGAAGTGTGTGTCCAGATAGTGTTCACTGTACCTAGGAGGTAAGTTTTTCTCCATCTCCTCCTCCTTTTTCTCCCCTGCTAGATTTCCATTGAGTTTTATTTCCCTCTGTGCATATTCATGTTTATTGGTTAGCTCCAACTTACTAGTGAATACACATAGTATTCATTTCTCCATTCCTCAGACACTTGACTTAGGACAATGGTCTCTCATTCCATCAAAAATGTTACAAAAGGGGGGGGTGCCTGTGGCTCAAAGGGGTAGGGCGCCAGCCCCATATGCCGGAGGTGGTGGGTTCAAACCCAGCCCTGGCCAAAAACTGCAGAAAAAACAAAAGTTACAAAAGGTTTTAATTCGTCCCTTTTAATGGCTGAATAGTACTCCATGTCATACCTACTCCACCTTTCCACATTTTGTTAACTCGCTGATGAATTGAAGGGCATGCAGGTTGATTTGCAATTGTGCTACAATAAACATTTGAGTGTAGATGTCTTTTTGCTAAATGATGTCTTTTCCTTTGGGTAAAGACCGGGTAGTGAGTTTTTTGGATTGAATGGTAGGTTTACTTTTAGTCCTTTAAAGAATCCGGTGTCTCTGGTCAGTCACCTTGTCTCCCTGGTTTTTATACAAAATCAGGTAATTAAATTCAGGAATTCATTCCAGAAAAAGTGCTACATACCTCATTGCTGTCATCTTCAAAGTACTACCTTTGGAAAGTTCGACATGAAGCCAGTGTCTAGTCCACCTTTCCAAGCAATTTTGGAACTCTGTTTCTGGAATGACCATCAGAGCTGTTATCGTCCAAGTTCTGATGAAGAAGTTTATAAACTCATGAAGAAGTTTATAAAACTCAATTTTTTCTAAAAAATGCTACGTAACTCATTGCTGAAATCACCATGGCTGCAGATGGCGCAGGGGAGTATGTTAAAGGCGACTGCAGTGACATTCAGCAGTGGAGCACTTTTTCTAGGATGAGTTTACAAATTTATTTATCCAACCTTGTATTCGTCCATTCAACAACCCTTACATCCCATTAGAGAATCAGAGAGCTCACTCTCACAAACACATCAAGGTGGCCCCCAAAAGATAAAATTACATCTTCCAAGGAATAAGAATATTGAAAGTGAGAATTGATCTTGAGACTGGGCTTTCAAAAAAATTTTTGGGTAATTCTTTCAGCCAATTGATACTTATTGTGGAGCTATTGTGTATAATCTCACCTGTCAGAAGAGGGAAAGAATGGAGGCTCTTTAATCACCCATGAGTGAGGGACTGGGCATAAGGAATGAGCCTACTGGCTAACTCACTGAGCATCAAATCTACGTGATCTTTTATTGTATTTTGTGCTATGCACCTCTACAGCTTTGGACTTTTGAACATACCGCTTTCTTTTCTTTTTTTTTTTTTTATTTTCTTTTTTGAGATAGAGCCTCAAGCTGTGACCCTGGATAGAGTGTCATGGCATCACAGCTCATAGCAACCTCCAATTCCTGGGCTCAAGCGAGTCTCTTGCCTCTGCCTCCCAAGTAGCTGGGACCACAGGCGCCCACCACAACGCCTGGCCACTTTTTGGTTGCAGCCATCATTGTTGTTTGGCAGGCCTGGGCTGGATTCGAACCCACCAGCTCAGGTGTACATGCCTGGCGCCTTAGCCCGTTGAGCCACAGGCACTGAGCCGACATACTGCTTTCTTGATCTGAAAAACGCTTCCTTCCCTTCTCTGATTTATAATCCCAACTTGTTTAAGATCTACCCAGAAGGGAAGAAATCCTTGTATCATAAGGACACTTGCACTAGACTGTTTATTGCAGCTCAATTTACGATCGCCAAAATGTGGAAACAACCTAAATGCCCACCAATCCGGGAATGGATTAACAAGCTATGGTATGTGTACACTATGGAATACTATTCAGCCATTAAAAAAAATGGAGACTTTACAGCCTTTGTACTAACCTGCATGGAAGTGGAACACATTATTCTTAGTAAAGCATCTCAAGAATGGAGAAGCATGAATCCCATGTACTCAAGTTTGATATGAGGACAATTAATGACAATTATTGACACGGTGGGGGTGAAGGAAGGGGAGAGCAGAGAGAGGGAGAAGGAGGGAGGGGTGGGGAAAGGAAGAGCAGAGAGAGGGAAGGAGTAAGGGGGTTGGGGTCTTGGGGTCTTGGTGTGTGCCACACATTTTGGGGGCAAAACACGATTATAAGAGGGTCTTTTCCTAACAAATGCAACCAGTGTAACACGGTTTCTTGTACCCTCAATGAATCCCCAACAATAAAAAAAAAAAAAATTAAAATGTAGTAAGCATCAGGGTAATCATTGGCTTAAGCAAAATCATCCAGACTATTAGGTAAAATATGATGAGAAACGGGATGTTTACAGAGTCTTAACATATATGCTCAAAAGTTACTTATTAATGACAAGGGGAAAATTCAGTAACTTTCTGCAAAGATATGTCAGACATCAACTTAATTAAATGTGGTCAAATTTCACATCATCACCAATGGGACAAAGATTACATCAAGGGCCTTCAGATATGATCTGCTGAGAGGGTTACTTCATTACCTTTGGAATATGTTGTCTAAAAGTTAGTCACCTAAATCTTAGCATAAGAAAACATTAGCAAACTGAGAAACATTCTAAAAATGAGCTGTTGTGTATTTTTCTTGCTTTCTTTTTTGAGACAGAGTCTCAAGCTGTCGCTGTTCTTGCCGTGGCATCACAGCTCAAGCAACCTCCAACTCTTGGGCTTAAGTGATTATCTTGCCTCAGCCTCCCAAGTAGCTGGGACTACAGGCACTTGCCATAGCACCTGACTGTTTTTTGGTTGTAGTTGCCTTTATTTTAGCTGGCCCCGGCCAGGTCCAAACTGGCCAGCCTAGCTCGATGTATGTAGCTGGGACCCTACCCATTAAGCCTTGGGCACCACCCTGTTATGTACTTTCAAAAAGTTAATATCATACAAGACAAAGCAAGTCTAATAAAAATTTCCTGTATTATGTATTGGATCCTGAAATACAATAAACGACATTTTTTCTGAACATTGGTGAAATTTGAAAAATATCTGTGGATTAGATAATAGATCATGCTACTATTAGTTGCATAATTTTGATGTTTATACTATGGCTATATAAGAGAAAACATACACTGAAGTATTTAGTAGTAAGGACACATTAGGACTGTAAAGCTTTGCCAATTTATTCAGAAAAAAAAGTTTTAACACACAGAATGATGAGGCAAATGTGGCAAAATGTTATTAACTCCAGAATCTGGATGAGATTATATGAGAAGTCTTTCTGCTATTCTAACAGGTTTTCTGTACGACTAAAATTAATTTGAATGTAAAAAATTATAACAACAACAAAGAACCAACTTAAATGATATTGAAGTCCCAGAAAATAACGTTCTTCTTTTACTTCAGCTTCTAGACTTGAGATTTGCCTCACTGGGTATCTGCAAGTACAGAAATATGGTATCCAGAAATGAAGTGGAAAAAAAAATAGTCTGGTGTGATGGGAAGGGTGAGATTGCTGCCCAGCCCCCTTAATAACTGCCTTTCTTCAGATGCTATTTATATGGGACAGCGAGAGCTAAAACGTACTTTCAGATAAGGACCTATTAAAAGCAGGCTGGAGCTAAGAAATGACATCTTGTCAGCCCACGATGCCATCATGGCCCATGAGTTGGCATGTATAATACCTGAGGTGGAAGGGTTTTATCCAGTCACCGCAAATGATATTTTATGGTGTACTTCATCTGCTTGTTGTCTTTTGGGAGCCACTCTTTTATAATTATATGGTGCAAACTGGGAAAGGTTGAGTCATGGCCTTCTGTTTGAAATCTCAGTACACCAACATGTTCAGAGGACTTTGCGTCTGGGAGCTTGTCTGCTATGGGGGAATAACAACTACAGTAATCCCATTCTAATGCATAGAGACTGTTGAGATAGAATCCATTGGGGCTTTGCCTTGGACTGTCCTTGAACTTACATAAGGACAAGACTAAGGACTTTCCCACTTTAAACATTAAAATGTAAAGCTATGTGTTTTTACCACCCTGGGCACATGCAGTTTATTTTGAAATGAAGACCAAGCTATACAATAAATGTAAAGAAGTCAGAGTTCTGATTTTTTTAATGATTTTTGTGTCAAAGCTTTTTCTTTTATTAAAAATGTCATCACCAGTTGAATAATTTCTTTTCTTTCTACTCCACCTATGCTTGCCATTGTCTTAAACTGTTAGTTTGCTGGTCATAAAGTGTCATCATAGAATCCTAGGGACATGCACCTTCTATATGCAAGATTTTCAGCATGGGGCTTGGAGGAGGAAGTGGTGATGCTCACCTCGCAGACATGTATGGTGGTCATCTGGAGTACTGTTCCAGTTTGCTCTTGTCTTGCTGAGATAGATCCTTGTGGTTGTAAGTCAAGATAAATACCTTCAGTTTCCATTAAAAAGGACAGAAGTTTTTCAGGCACCATTACCAGTGGGTTTGTATCTGATTTCCTAGCTGTGTGACTGCTGAGATGGGAAGAAAGGTTGAGGTTGGTTGTTCTGAACATACCTTTTTAATGCCCAGGAGAATGTCATCACTCGTGTGTGCATGTCTAGCAGAATTTCTTACAGCATGATTCTCTTGTGAGACCTAAATTCAAGCCAGAAAATATGGTAAAATGAAGGTGAAACCTGAGTGCCAAAGAAATAATATCTGGAATAAATGAGGGTCTTCTTTAAGCCTCAAGATACTTGGAAACAAAAGAGTATACCTAGGCATGAATGATGAAACCTCCTCTAGTTCAAGTTCTCTCTGACCCCAGGGGAGCCTTCTCCTGTGACTTGTTGCTTCTGCCAGGCTTGCTTGCACTTGACTCTGATCTCTGATAACACTGACACTGGCTCTTTGTCATACCTATGCCTATCCTGACTTTTGAATTTATGTGAAGGTATGGTTTGGGGGAAAGAAAATGAATGACTTACTAGGTTAGTTAATTATTTGCCTGTCTGAGTGAATAGCATTTAAGCTGATATAAAAATAAAAATTACTATTTTCCCTATATATTTATGCTTGTGCAATCAATGTTAAATACAGAACACCACAGATTTGCTCTTCAGTGAAACAAAGTATTGATAATTAATCCAGATGTTCCTTAATAAGGATTACAGTCATATTCCAAGATCAATTAAAAGGGCTCCATTGATTTTTAATTATAGGCACTGATTTTCTTTCTTAATATATTGATTAGCTGATTCACTAACCTCCACTGTTTTAGGAGCAAGTTAAATTCAATGTGAGTCAGTTTTCAAAAAAAAAAAATGAGACTAGGAGAGAGAGAGATTGGGGATTTTAGTGACTGCTGTAGCATCAACTTTAACCAACATTTTTCTATTTGACAGCCTTCTAAGTAAAATAAATAAAATAAATTAACAGAAAACATCACAAAATCAATCCCACATAGCACCCTACTGTGTCTTTCATGTTATGAAACTTTATTCACCTTTAAATTATTTGGAAGAATATTACCTTTTCCAAAATAAAGAAACTGTAAATTCATCTATAATCACAGGCATTTTTGTTGAGTTAATAACCGACAACTTCTAAATCATTGAAAAACTAGACCCTGCTATTGTTTATTTAGGTCAAGTTTTGCCAATTTAATTATCATATTTTGTCGTGTATAATGAGCACTTTTTGCCCAAATTTTTGAGGGATGTTCATTGTACATGGGTAGTACTAATTCCGTATCTTTATAAATGGTTTTAATTCTTTTGTTTATACTTATATGTTAAAAGTATAATTTTAGAAAGCAATAACAATATACATATGCAAAACAATATCCTGGAAAAATAAGTACATAAATAGAAATAAATAAAAATTTGAACTAAAAATTAAAGTGCAAGTTTTTTTTCCTGAACATTTGGGCCAAAAACGTGGGTGTACAATATACATCACAGTGCATTATACATTGAAAAATATGGTAATATGTGACAAAGTTTGATTTAGGTAAGAAAAAGGGACATTTTCTGCAATTTGACTTGTACAATGTAAGGTAACAAAGATACACTAGAACCATGACCATGACATCATTTGTTAACAAATACCACTGGTAGTTATTCTGATTCAAGAGCATTGAAATTATTGAACAGTGAACTCTTATGGCCATGTCTTACAAACATTCTCACTTTGCCTACAGCAACCCTATACATGTTGCTATGTAATTACTAAGGTTATTATCTTTTGTTCTCTTTTCTAGCCCAAGCTCCTTCTCATAGTGGGGCTACTATCAAAATATACTAAAGATCTTCCTTTTCTTAAAACAAAGGTTTATGTCTGTTTGTTTCCATGGACATAGATAAGGATTTTCTGCTGGAAATCAATATAAAAAAAAGAAGAAAGAAAGAAGGGGAGAAGGGAAAGAAGGAAGAAAGGAATGAAGGGAACAAAGGAAGGAAAAAGAAAGGAAGGAAGGTGGGAAAGAGGGAAAGGAAGGGAAGGGAAGGAAAGACAGAAAGGGAGGCAAGGGAAAGGAAGGGAAGGGGAGGGAAGGGAATGGGAGGGAAGGAAAGGAGAAAAGGGTAGGAAGAAAGAGGGAGAATTCGGGAAACAAAAAAGTTGAATAGAATTTGGTTCTAAGTCTATTCTGAATTTTATCACTCCAAAATGGTCTTTGTAAATATTTCCAAATAAAGACTTTGTCTTATTTGGGGGAAGTCTGGTAATTTTAAAATAATCGTAATGATAATAATAAAACTTTACATTTATTTAAGATTTATATTGGTTCATTGATACATCTAGATTCCCCAGTTAGAAATTGCTAATAAATCATCAAATATTTTCCATCTTTCCCATATTTTCAATATAGTAGATTGAAGGAGACAACTTTCTTTGTATGTGTGTATATGTGTGTGTGTGTGTGTGTGTGAGACAGCTACAAATTTAGACATACTGGGGAAATGTTTCCATAGCAAGGTTTCATGGATACATTTAATCTCTGTATAATATTACATGGATTATACATGGTGAAGGATAAGATGCTTTTATTTGCCTGTATAACTTTATTCATGCAATTTATTCTCATAGAATATCTTGTATTTTTATCTCTGCATTTTTCCCATCCTTTGAGGCTTAAATTGTACCTTTTCAGATTCTATAAAATGTCATATTTCTACCTAAATGCTCAATGACACAAGGGTTATATTGACTGGGCTATTCTCTCTCTTTTTAATATTAAAATCATGTGTTCTATAGGCAGACAGATCTAAGGTTTGAGTCTAAATTCTTCTATTCACTGCTTTGTGACCTTGGGCTTTTAAATGCTCTGAGCTTCCATTTCCTCTTCTGTAAAATGGTAGTAATATTTATTTGAAAGGATGTACATAAAGAGTTCAGTGAAATACCATGCAAAATAAAGACAAAAATAGTGGAACAAAGAAAAAGAAAGAATAAATGTTGTTCTTGTCATTATCATGATGAAAAGTCAAGTTGGAATGCAACATATGGGCACATTTTTTGATGTTCAAGCTAAAACTCCAAGCTCTCTATCTTGTTTGAATGAGATTGTCTTTGTTCTCAGCATCCTCTGGTATACAGCTTTTACATACACATAGATACTTTAACCAAAGGGACTTTCCAGTCTCACTCCAATATCTGCCTGAATGCAACCTTTCCTGGTATTAAAAAATAGTAATATTGGGTGGTGCCTGTGGCTCAGTGAGTAGGGCGCCAGCCCCATATACCAGAGTTGGAGGGTTCAAACCCAGCCCTGACCAAAAACTGTAAAAAAAAAAGTAATATTTTCTACCCAAGTCAGTCATGAGGACCCTCACTTCCTACAATATGATATTCAGAAATTCTTGCGGGATAAAAGTTCACCTTGTAACATTATCAGCAAGTGGTGATAATTAACTTCATAGCTATAATTTGTCACTTTCTTCCCAGTCTATAATAAATTTGATATCCTTACAAATCTCTCACTGCCTTGCTCACAGCAGTTGTACAATAAATGTTTTGTTTTCATGACTGTCAGCCCAATGATGAGATCTCTCTTCCTTTTGTTTTCTATTTTTTCCAGTACCTTTTCTGGGGTAAAGTTCTTAAATCAGCAGTGAAATGCCCAGAGGTGAAATTCGGAAAAGAAACGTTTGGGGCTTGGCTAAGCCATATTGCAGAGGAAAAATCCCAGAGTAATTCACAACTGGACTTGTTTCTAATATGACTCAGCTTCTATTTTAGTTAATAACTTCGGGTAGAGATGGAATTCTACCTTGGGATAAATATTTCAGCTTTTAATGTTAAAGTAATAAATGACTGCTCACATATCATCAATTGTGGACTTTGCTAGTGTGATGTTAGTAGTCAGAGGTTGAGGCCCAAGGAGAAAATAAACAAACTCACACAAAGAAGAGTCTAAGAGCAATTATTGAACACAACTGCCAACTCCTACATAAAATAAAAATATGTAAAAAATTTCCAGTTAGATTTTACTTAAAAAGGGGGGGGGGGAGAGAGAGATTAGATATTGAGTGGGAGAGGAGAGAGTTAACAAAGGCACTTTGGCAGCCTGCTATTTTTTTCTTATAGAGTCATAAAGCTTAATTCAAAAATTTGCTAGAATTTATAGTGCCAGAGGCTAAGCTAAAAATAATTTTCTCTCATTAGATCTTGTAGTTTAACCTCTGAAGTGGAAGGTTTGTGACAGATACATCAAGACTCCAACTCACAAAAGCACCATTCAAAAAGGAAGAGAATAAAGGGGAACTGTTGCTATTAAGTGACCCGGAGAGAATCAAAGAGACAAAGGAGACTATTTCTGTAGCTTTCTGGGCCTGAGCATATAGGGTTGCTGGGCCATTCCAGGTGGATCACTCCTGTCAGTTCCAAATGTATCATGTGCTAAATGAGCATGAAATTTTATACAGGAGTAAAGCTTTGCAAGTTATACTTTACTAGACAATGACAGGCACTTTTTAGGGGAGTAGGGAAGATAGGGTTTGCTCAATAACCCAGTGAAAATTAATAATGAGTAATTGTCTCCTCATCTCCATTCCCTAAAACTTAACAAAGCTTTTGTGTTTTTCCCGTAACTTAAAGAAACACAAAGCCACAAAGAATTAAACTCGAAGCTACTCCTAAAAATCTGGAACTAAGTAGGGGTGGGGGGGTGGCTTTAAATCTTGAAATGAAGACTTATAAATTTTTAATATCATTTTTCTTTTTCTTTCATTAACTTCATTATCCAACAAAGTAAAATGCTTACTGCATTATTCTAGATTTTCCATTCTTATTAAAGAACAGACTCTAATATCCTATGTTCTATTCTCAGTCATATTTGTGATCATGTTACTAACAGGGGAAGAGGAGGGGACACATATATCATGTTTCAATCAGATGATCAGAGTTACTGTAAGTGATATGGATAATAGAATATAACACGAAATAGACCATCCACAGTTGTGGAAGCCAAGAAAGAGTCTATCTATGGAAATTCCCTTTGTTTCTGGTGGGTGATTGAAATGCCATAAATCTTCAGATCCAGTAGTTGGGACGAAATCCTGGGCATAAAGTTGAAGAGAGTAAGCACAAACTGGAATCCACAAGGATAAAGAGCAACCAGTATCTTTCTCTCAATGGCTTTAACCTTGATTATGTTGCAGTTTGTAGAAGGCAATAGCACCCTTGTACCTGGCTTAGGCTCGGAGAAACTGAAGGAGATTAGTGTAAGGTGAAGAAGCCATAGGCCAGGAAGGTGAGTGGCAAATTAATAAGAACACGTGTGATTTGCAATATCCCCTAGTGCTACATCTACCTTCAGAGCCAAATAGCTGCTGTTTCACTTTTGCCTTCCATCCACATCTCATGCAAATTTTTCTTGCATTACCTAAGAGCCATGCCTGAGAAAAAGACGCAAGAAAACTGAATTGAGCTTAGATATATTGACACGTTTGAAACCCTCAACCCATACTTATTTGACATCATGTTTTCTAGGCAATATACTGTTCTCTGTTCTTTATATTAAAATAGTTCAGGGAAAATGTTTTATCGTTTAGAAAACAAGTCCAGAGAGGTCAATTTCCCTAAAAACTGGCCGAAATAAGATTCAAATTAAGGCCATATATTTTGACTTCAATTTCTGATTAATCTTTAAATTTTCTTTTATTAATATCAGACTGTCCACAACTGAGTACTTTTTACATGATGTATCAGTTGCACGTGGTACACCCATCCTGAGTTAAGAGTTTAATAAAGCTACTCCTTAGAGCAGCGGTTCTCTACCTGTGGGTCATGACCCCTTTTTTCCATTTGTAACAACATGGCAATTAGGAAGGTTGTGAACCACGCCTTAGAAGAATGTATGGGCAGGGATTAGGGAAACTAAGTCAGCAATGGCAATAAAAGAAAATCATTACTACTCCTGAATCTGACAATAGGAGGAAAGGAAGCAGTTACTGCTGTCCAAAAGGGATAGCTGTGTAAAAGGGTTACTGAATAGGAACCCTTGGTACCAGGAACATCTAATCTACAGTGCTCAAAAAGAAAGGAGCAGAGCGAGTAAATATCCCAACTCACTGTCAGCCTCCTATTTCCTGTGCTATCATTTCAATGACCTCGCTTCCCTCAATCCAACAGAACCAATGACCAATGTACTACAGAGTCCTTTTATGAAATTCTTGGCAATTGGTGTCCTAGGGGACAGAGCAGGATGAAAAAAAATTAGAGGTTGATCCAGAGCAGCCAATGGAAAATATCTAGCATGCACCAATTACTCTAAGAGCAAAACATTGGTAAAGAATTTAGGAAAACATTTGTGTTTACACAGAGACTCAGAAACATTTACTAAAACATTTATTAAGACAATGCTTAAACTTTCTTCCTTCTAACAAAAATGTCCCTATACTTTTCCTCATGGACTATTTTTTTTAGAAACTGGATATATGATGAGCTGGTGAAAAAAGCCAAGGTTAAGACCAAACCTTGACCAGAGATTCAGTTTCTAGTGGTGCTAGTTGTCTGGGCATGGAGGAGGTAAACTGCCAGAGCAACCATATCTGGGCCGATGAGTAGCTCATCAAAGCATTTGCTTTTAAATAAAACATCAAAGGCTCCTGCATACTATGGGGTATTTCTATGATTAAAACTAAGGTGAAAGGAAAGAAAATATTTTGGGGTATCTTCTGGATTCTTCCTAGTAAAACTTTCTCATTTATTTCGAAATATTTATCACACAAATTTTCTACATGTAGAGAGATATATTCTAAGATCTGAAAATTAAGAGTTTTTAATGTTTTCCTTGGGAAATATTTGCTGAGTGTTCTATTAGTTTCACAGCATTATCTGCCTAAAGTCTGGTAAGTAGGCCCTTCAGGTAACAAGAAGAGGAAGAGATTGCATCTTCCTTTCTCCTGCTAAAGCTTGGGCTTAGGCTGTAATTCATCCTTGAGTTGATTGCAAGGAAAAGGACATGATTAGCAAGCATGGAGATTATGCCAAATTAAGGGCATCCTTAATCCAATTTTAGCTTAAGACAGTACTGATGCCAGATTTTAATACAACTACACAACCCAAATTTATGGCACATAATAGAAAACTAGCCCTGAGTCCAGATACTATTATCAGTACAACTTTGGAAAATTTGCTGAATCCCTTAAAACATTTTCTTGTCATCTATAAAATAAGAACAAATATTGTTGCATAAATAGCTTCATATTGGTAATAATTGAACTAATATGTATAAAACACATATCAGAGGTATGTATTAAAAATGGGAGCTCCTGAGGAATTCTGGGTAGATGGTGCCTTGAATGTTTTCAGGATTTCTTCTGCCAATGCCAACCTAATTAACAAGCATCTTTTCTGAGCTGAACAGCTGCTGGGCCAGAAGGAAGGCTGAGCATAAGTATGTGGGCATCTTCAGGGTCTGTTAGGGTCTAGGAAGAGAAAAATATAATAACAGGGTCACAATAGGTGGGAAATTTAACAACTGTCTTTGCCTCCAGAGAACACACTCAGGAAAATTATGTAATTAGAACTCCAAGGAAAGATAGGAATTATGAAATATACCAAAGAAACATCTATCCATCCACTCCAGGGTTGATATTGGATCTCGCTGGGATAGGGCTATCTAAATCACGGAAGTGAAGACAGTTATAATTTTTTATTTTTTTGAACAGAATTCATTGATTTCATATGTCTTTCTATGGAAGACTATATATTTTAAATGTATAGGAGTAGATTTGAAGAATAAATAAAGTCTCCAGAAAACTTAGGGAAATTCGAAAATAAAAAAGCATTGGATTTTAGGGAACACAGTGAGTTCTAGATATGTTTTAGGAGAAATGGAACAGACAAAACAAGAAGATTAAACCACTAAAAACTCAAGTCATACATCATTGAAAGGAAAAGGAAAACAGACCCTACTGTTGCCAAGAGAAATACAACAGAAACAAAAGTTGCTCCAGGCACAAGAACAATACCTGAGGTAAGCAGGAAAATTGTCTTCAGGAGTACATGCCAGATAATATTACTCCTCCGTAGGTGCCTAAAATACAGACTTCCGAGCAACTGCAGCTTCAGTTCAAGAGTCTGTGACGGGTGATTCTCCAGCTGAAACAAATGAAAGATGATGGTGGGTTTCCCTAAAGAGCTGGTTTCATAGGTCTACCACTTCCAAATTAAATGCCAGTGTCAGAAGGCATAGTAGCAACTGAGTGAAAATCCTTGAACACAGGGGAAGAAGGGTAAGAAGATCTGTGTATTAATCAGGACGGACTAAATTGTGCTCTGCTAACAAATTAACCCCTGCATCTCTGTGTCTAAACATAACAAGGCTTATTCGGTATTAAGGCACAATGGAAGGCTGGAAGAGTTCTACATTTACTTTCAGGGCTCTTGGTTGGCTTTGCTCATTGAAACAAAAGAAGAGAGTTGCTGGACTTTTCTCATGGTGATTTCTCACCATGGTGTTTTGAAATCATGGTGATTTTTCATGGTGTTTCTAAATAAACTTAGATTTACTACTAGTATTCAACTCATATTGCAGCTTTGGAAGAAGTTAAGTCTACCCAGGCATAAAAAAGTTTGGGGGCCATGATTGAGCAAAATAAGGAACGAGGTAGAATGTTAAATTTTTTAAGACTTCCACTTAAAAAAATGGCATAATACTTTCACTGCTTCAGGCAGGAAATGACTCATATCACTCTTCATTGCCCACTGGCCAAATCTAGTCACATGATTCCCTTAAACTGCAAGGCAACTCGACAATGTTATTACCTATGTGCTCAGGAAGGAAGGAGAGGAAAGTCTAGTTTGCAGGAACACTTACTAGTAACATTTGGCACACCATATTGCTAAGGTCACCTTAAACTCAATTTAGGGTGCTAAGCCAGGATTACAGAACTCAAAGGGAAATGAAAATGAAGAGTTTTTTAATATGATGGATGAAAAATAAAAGACACATAGATAATTAATCCTAGTGATGAAGACTACCATCATTGCAAATCATCAGATACCACTTTCTGAGAAAAAGAAAAGAAAAATATGTAGGTGGATTCCCAACTCACAGTTACCATATGGTATACACTCTACCATACTCCCAACAACCATATGGTATATGCATTCTGCCAAATTAACTTCTTGGCCAATTTAATTTAATTCACAGATCATGGACTCCACACAATTATCATAGATGACAGGTGTCATGGAGAAGTAGAAGTCAAGAATAGACTCTCCTTTGCATCTCCCTCATTCCATTAGTAATGAATCACTCTGTCCACATCAGGGACAGGTCTTCAAAAGCTTAACTTTGTCTAAGGCTGGAAATGGGTTCATTTGCAAAATTGTATTGCTGTGGGAATAGTGGCATGATTATTTAATAAACTCTGGATTCTTTAACAAATAAAACTGTCAAAGATTTTAAATTGTAATTACTCAGTTTGAATTTGCTAAAATAAACATAGATTTACTATTAGTATTCAACTCTTATTGCAGCTTTGGAAGACGTTAAGTCTACCAAGGCATAAAGAAGTTTGGGGGCCATGATTGAGCAAAATAAGGAATGAGGAAAGATGTTATATTTTTTAGACTTCCACTTAAAAAAATAGCAGAATACTTTCAGCTATTATTAAAATTTTCAAATTGTGAAAGAATATGAAAATGAACAACATACACCCATTATGGTCTATTCCACACCTGTTTATGTTTTGTACTCTTGATCTCCTTTTCTGGTGCACTTTCTGTCTTTCTCTCTTTCCTATCTCCACATTTCAACCTCCTTGCGAAAAGGAGTCACGAAAGAACAATTGCATGCATCATGATGTTTAACTTCTATGAATGTTGTATGAATTAGGACATACTCTTCAATAGCCAAAAGAACATTATTATTCCTAAAGAAATTAAAAATAATTACCTAATCATAAATTATCAAGTCCTTTCCAAGCTAACATCCAGTTAAGCTTCCACTTTGCATTCATATGAAATTTTTTAGGCTAAAGCAATTTTCTTTCTTCTCATTTTTTAAAAAAATAACATTGACTTTCAAGATACCAGGCGAATTTTTTTTTTTAGATATCTCATTGTTTCTTTAGAAAGTTATTATATTCCTTCCTATATTTTTGCATTTCTTGTAAAATGGAAGTTAAATATAATAGCTCAATTATATTCACTTCATTTTTTTTGTCAATACTTCATAGAGGTGTTTGTTTTATATTATATCACATTGAGTGGGACATATTATTTAATAGTTTCTCAATTAGTGATGCTAAATTTGATCTTTTGTTTGAAGTGGTTACTGCCAAACTTTCCTATTATAAAATAAATAGTTTCAGATATTCTGTCTACTTCAATTTTTGCATCTTTTATCATTCAGTGATGAACTTTGCCTCTCATAGTTATTTTATTTGATGTCAAAAATGATGCTTTTGAAAATGTATCATACATCATTTATTAGCCAACATTACTTCTGTTTATTAAAGGTTTCCTTTAAAACTGTTAATGAGCTATGTTTTCTATTTAAAAGGCAGAGTAAAAGATTAATATTTTTCCTTCCTTTCTTCTTATTTTCTCCCTCCCTTCTTCCTTCTTTCTTTTCTTGCTTCCTTCTCTCCTTCCTTCCTAGAGAAAAAAATTCAGTATGACAGTCACATTTAAAAGGAAACTTTTATTGCTGTTTCCTTCTTTTTTTGATATTTTTGCCCAAACTAATATTTTTATTTATTCATTTGTTTTTCTGTTGCCAAAAGTGTTTACTTTTATTTTTGATATCTTTATAAAACTTATTTTGGTTTATTTTGTTCTTGTTGATAATTTATTTTCACTTTCTTGTTTTCATTAATGTAATTATTTAAAGGCATGGGGTTTCATCTGAGCACTTATATTGTTAAAATATGTGTATTTCTAGAATATACTATTTTCATTGACTTTATTTTCTAAAATTTCTAAAGGTTTGATTTGTATTATATCTTACTTATTATACTACATCTTCTAAGTGAGAGAGACTGCTATTTAATTTTGCTGTTAAATTGTAGTTTTATTGTATTATAATCAGATACATTTGTTTATATCCTTTTTTTCCTTTATAGAATTTATTGATTATTTTGTGGTGTCGTGTGGTTAATTTTTATGGATGCTAACACTATACATTGAAAACAGATGCATTTTCTATTTATTGGTGGGGCACCTTTTGATAAATATCTGCCTTAGATCTTCCTTATGGATATGTGGTTTAGGGCTTCTAAATTCTTACTTTTCTTTGCTTATCTGACTGACACAAACTAACAAAGTTGTGTTAAAATCACCTTAGATTAGTATATTTCTTTTTTTTCTTCTTTTATGCCCTATAATTTAGCCTGTACTATGTATAGAGATTACCACAGTGTTATTTAGAGCAGAGATAGTCATAACTGTTTTATCCACACCTTCATTGTGAATTGTAGCATTGAGCACTGGAACATGTGTGTTTGATACTGTTTAATTCTTTTTGGTATAAAATCTACCTTATTAAATATCAAGACTGTTGTGTGATTGGAGAAATGAGGGGCTGCAGCTTTGCCTCAGGTGTAAATTCGCTCTGTAATGTTAAGAAGGGGTGTAAGAAGCAAGCTGCAAGCTCTGTTGTGGCATGTAGCAAATTAACTTTATTTCTGACCACCTTATATACATTGGCAGTCATGTTCATGTTTAATCTATGATTTACAACCTTCACCATTATCTAACTCCCTCTATCTAACTCTAAACCTAAGTGGCAGACATCATGTCTGCAAACCAGCACAGTGCTCTTTTACCTTAACTCCTTGTAAATGAGCCTCAGCTTTTGTGTAAGAAATCTACATACACATAAGAGAGACAGAACTACAGGGGAACTGCTTTCTGAAACTCCTCATGCTCTCACCAAGTTAACCTTAAATGGGCTTATGACTTTGTTTCTCCATAATGCTGAGATCTTTAGGCTTTTGACAAAATATGAAACATTTTCTCAACCTCTGGACCGTGTCTCCAGGCAAGATGCTTTTCAGCTTCTAACTCCCTGGAACCAACAGCTGCAAAAACTTCAAAGTATCTGTTTCCAGATGACCAGAAAACAAGTCTTTGTGTTTGCCTCAGGGTAGCCAAAACCTGCTGCTTTTTCTGTGAAGGCAGAAGCCAATTTAACCTATTTAGTGGCTCATTCGAATGAGACGTACATGAGACATACATGTGGGGATTTCTAACCTCACACAAGACAATAGTCCTTCTTTTTGCATCTCTTTACGAGGTCAATTACATTTGCAAACTCATCCTTGAAAAAGTGTTACATACTTTGTTGCTGAATATTACTATGGTCACCTTTGAAGTACTCTGCTTGAGAAGTTATGCACTGATGCCAATGCCTATTCCATCCTTCAAGGCAGTTTTGAAACTCTTTTACTGGAATGGCCATCAGAGTTCTGGTTGGATAGGGTCAGGCAATTAAGTTCTCAAACTCATCCTAAAAAAGGAAGCCCTGGCATTGGTGCATGGCTTCTGAAGGGAGGTACTTCAAAGGTGATGGTAGTGATTTTTAGCAATGAAGAATTTTTTAGACTGAGGTCACAAACTCACTTATCTGACTTCGTACCTTTGACAGTCTCTTCTATTTTGTTTTTAAAATCACAACTTTAGACTCATGAATATAGCTAGACTTGAGCTTTGTTTTATGAACCAATCAGAACACATTTTCTAATATGCATAACCTTAGAGATTGCTTTCATTTTTGTTAGATAACGTTATGATATTCTTATGTGTATGGTGTCACAATTGCTCTGTCTTTGCCAATGTGGTTTATTTTACCGCTATTTTTCCATTGGCACCTTCTTTCCTCCCTTCTTTGTTTCCTTTTCTCCTGCCTCCCTCCCTTCCATTTAAAAAGGTTTATATTTTTATTTTTTATTATTATTTTTATATTTGTAATATTTTATGCTATGCCTTAATTACCTTTACTTTACTTCAATTTGACTCTCACCTTTAGGAGCAATTCCTATTTTGCTTTACTATTTCCGTTTCCAAACTCTACCTCCTTTAGTAGCATTATTTCTGATTCGTCAGAGCATGTAAGTTTTGTGCATTATTTGACAACAATTTGTCTTGCCTTGTTTTTTCTATAAACAAATGCACTCAGTTATTAAGATATATTTGAATATTTTGATTTTTAAATAATTATTTGCAGATAAATAAACATGTACAACTTTTAAAATCATTTTGCTTATCTTTTTTCTTTTGTAAAAAAAAACTCTTGATAAAAGAAGCATATTTTTAAGTAGGTTCCATAGAATGAACTTGTGAGTATAATTTTTCCATAAATTTTCTGCATTGCACATATTTAAATCTATTTTATTTTAGCCTTAATACTTTAAGGATGCTTGGCTGACTATAAAACAAATGTTTCACAATGTTTTCCTTAGAGCTCCTAAAAATTTTATTCCACTATTGTCTCGATCTGTATGTTCACATTAAAATGTATGAGGCCAAACTGAATTTTCATTTGTTTTATTTTATTTTCTTATTTTTTAATATTTTGTTCTTTTGGCCTGATGTAGACATGAGAGGTTTTATTTTTTGTTTTAGAATGTTATTTTATTTTGCTTTATTTTTCTTTTCCATTACACTGAAACTTTTTGCTATTATATATCTTGGAGTTAAATGTCCTGAGAAATGTTCCTTGCTACCTAATTGTATTATTAAGTATAAATAAAAAAATTCTTTTATCTCAGGAATGTTTTCTCAAATTAAAGTTTTTTTTCCTTTTATTAAGTCATATACACGTAGATCATGAATACATTTATGTTTTGTGAGGTACCATGTGTTTTTTTTTTTATATAATTTGGAATGGTTACATCAAACTAATTAATATAGCTTTCACCTCATTTACTTTATTATTATGTTAAGACATTTATGAACTATACTTGACTTGTACCCTTACAATATGCTCCATACTTGTGGTCCCACCATTTACCCTCTCTCTATCAAACTTCCTCTTCCCCTCCCATCCCCCTTTACTTCTCTCCTTCATCCTAGGCTATAGTTGTGATCTAAGTTTCATAAGAAAATGTATGTAATTATAAATTGTTTTCATAAAAGTATTGAATACATTGGATACTTTTTCTTCCATTCTTGAGATACTTTACTAAGAAGAATATTTCCAGTTCCATCTATGTAAACATAAAGGAGGTAAAGTCTCTTATCTTTTTTTAAGGCTGCATAGTATTCCATGGCATCAATTCATTGTTTAATTTTCCACTTTGGGATTTCAATTGTATACATTTTGGTTATTTATTGCCTTTCTTAGGCATCTTTTACCTTTTTCATTTTTGTTTTATTTAACTGGACCATTTTATTTCCAAACCACATGCCCTTATGCCCTTGATTGTACATTTAATCATACTTACTCTGTCATTTGCTATCTTATAATACAACCTGTATTTGTTAGATTCTGGAGAATTCTTCAAGCTTTTACTTTTTTAGTAGCATGAATTTCCATTTCATATTTCTGCTATTTGTCAATTTTCATTTAAAATATTTAATCAACAATTTGAATTTTAATCTTGATTTAAAATATTTTAGCCTACATTCATTTGACTAATTGTATTTACTTTATATCAGAGTGTTGCATAACATCACCTTTGATTTTTCTCTATAGTTGGATTTTTTGTGTGTATTGTGTGTGTGTGCACATGCTTTTGTCTGCTGAAAAGTTTTATGTTCTTTTGTTCTTTTGTACTCCTAGTGTCTTTATAGTTTTTCTTTATTTGTTTTGCTTTTTCTGAACCAACAATACCAACAATACAATAAATAGAGTTTACTAAATTCATAAAAATAATACTTTTATATCATTTTCTTCCTCATCTATAATTTGTAAGCAGAAGATTTAGACACATAGCAATTTAGGCATAGCATAGAAAGTAATTTTCAAGGTGCAAGTAATGCTTTCACTTTGAAGAGAGTAGATAGGAAACACCTGTCTACTGAGGTGTGTACTGGGAAAAGAAAGTACATCAAATAAAAGTAAAAGCCCTATAGGCATTTTTAGGAAGAACATTTTATAGAGAAGAATGATAACTCCCCAAACCCTGAGGTATAATCATGCTTGATGTGTGGAAGAAAGTCAATCAATGTAGTGTAGCTATAGCAGAGAGACCAAAAAGGTTATTTAGAGTAGTAGTCCAGATTAAAAAAATAATTACTGGAGTAGGTTCTGAGATGAAGAGTAGTATGATCAAAATTAAAATTTAAAATATTCACTCATGATTCTTTGTTGAGAGTAATTTAATGGGATTAGACGTTAGGATGTCAGTTACAAAGGATAGGGCAATAGTCCAAAACTCATGGTGAAAGAACAGAATAAAAGAATAGCAGTGGAGTTTACAACAAAAGTACTTTACATCAGGTTTAAGCACAGAAACTATTAGTTTGATTTTGTTGTTTGGAAATCTAAACATTCACCTAAAGATGCCAGTTAGGTCGTGGAATTCTGTGGGGTAGGGTCATATTATGGATAAGAATGTAATAGTTTTTCTGGATAGACAATGTAGATAAAATGAGGGTTATATAGTATCTTAATAGTTATAATTATACTCAATAGAACAGTACTATTTTTACTTATTCCATATTTGGACTAAAATTCCTTTTGGAGAATACTCTTCAAGGGAAAGGATTGTTATATTTGGGTTTTGTTTCCATTTTCTAAATATTAATATCTATTAAATATATGTAGAAATTATCAATGCACAGAAGATTATTTTGAATCTCTAAAGCCAGTATCATCAGTGGAAAATACATTTACAAAAGTTTATTTACTCCAAGACTCTCTTAGTTTTATAACTACTACTAGTACCTTCCATCTTACCTCAAAATTATTTTAGCCATAATTACAAACCACACTCATTAATAATCAGAATAACATTGTGGTTAAAAGAATAGGCTTCAAACAAAACTATTTGATTTTATACCCTTACCCTGATTAAATTTTAGTTCATTACAATATGATTACAATTACATTATTATGATGGTGAAAACAAAATGAGAAAAGATATATAAAACATAGTATAATGTACATGATGTTCAGTATGTATCTTAGTAATTATTGCAAACAGTATTGGTCTACATTTTTGTTTAAATATACCATTTAATTTTATCTATATAACTATTTTGTCTTTATACATCTCTCAAATTACTTGCTCCCTTAATACTACATTACAAAATGCCAAAGAGTGATATGGTTCACAAATAACTTAGTAGATTTCAATAATAAGGAAGGTGTTGGAAGAATATCAAGTAATTCACAGAATTGACAGAAATGTTGCTGATCCAGGTTTGAAAACAGACAGTGAAGGAAGTATAGAGTACTATTCAGACCAAGACGAGATCATAAAAAGAATTTAATTAACAATATCATTACAGAGCACTTATTACTGTAAAATTGCATATTTATATTATTTTTCTGCAATTTGAAGTCCTTGAGGGAAAGCTGAAGTAGACAAGACCAGTTCATCTACCTGTGTTTTTCAACACTGGGTCTCAAGTTTGACTGAATACTGAAGTCACCTGGATGGACAATTGAGACTTACTGTCTAGGTCTCATTCGCATGGCTTCTAATTTAATTGGTATGGAGAACAACCTGGACAATGGAAATTTTTGAAGCCCCTGAAATGATTATAATGTGCAGCAAAATTGATATTTATTTTTCTAGGTTATGAATCAGCTTGCTGAGGAAATAAATATAATATTTAAATGACTCCAATATATAATTGGGCCATAAATCATTATTTTTCAAATATAATTTGTTTTCTGTTGCAAAGATATCTGTATCAGAATGTCTATTGCAGCACAATTCATAATTGCTAAGTCATGGAAAAAGCCCAAGTGCCCATCAACCCATGAATGGATTAACAAATTGTGGTATATGTATATCATGTAATATTATGCAGCCTTAAAGAAACATGGAGACTTTACCTCTTTCATGTTTACATGGATGGAGCTGGAAAATATTCTTTTCAGCAAAGTATCTCAAGAATAGAAGAAAAAGTATCCAATGTACTATGAAACTAATTTATAGCTTTCATATGAAAGCTATAGCCCAATTATGAAACAAGAATATGAGGAAAGGGGCAAAGGAGGGGAGGGGAGTGAGGAAGATGGGTGGAGGGAGAGTAATTGATGGGTCCACACCTATAGTGCATCTTAGAAGGGTTCAGGTGAAACTTACTAAATGTAGAATATAAATGTATGAACACAATAGCTAAGAAAATGCCATGAAAGTTATGTTAACCAGATGGATGAAAATATTTCAAATTATATATAAAACCAACACATTGTACCCCATGATTGCATTAATGTACACAGCTAAGATTTAATAAGAAAAAAAAGATAAGCATCTCATGAAAGTTACCTATATTGTTCTACCCAAGTATAACTTCTATAAACATTTTCATTTAGCGTCCCTGATATTCCACTGTGAGTGTGTAAAATCTGTGTGTTTAGATGTATATGGGTGTGTATAGTATATATATGCACACACACATAAATTGATTTCATATCTCACATTTTCAAATGTACCTTGGTCTTTAATAGTTGAAGTTTCAGGGCTGCTATCTCTGTAGAAGAGATTTTCTCTTTCTTGAATTATGCCTTCAATAGAAAAGGCCTCTAAAGGTTAAGAATTAATTCAGCTGATTGTGGATATTGGTAAATTGACATTTCAAAGGGCAATGGCATTCAGTTAGCTCTAAAACTCTCCATCTCAGTGAATTAATACTTGGATGTGTAAGAACATGACTTTCCCTTATGCCTTATCCCACATCGGACCTTACTGATTTTTTTCATTTGCCTCTTTCTAGATCTTTCTAGCTTTGTTTTAGATTCTTTTTTGCTCAATGTATTTATTTAAAGCTTTTCTAAATGAGAAATAAAAGATATTTTAAAACTGGTGTTTTATTTGATGTTTTAAGGGACTCTAAATGTCAATAAAATAGGTATCTACATTGTCACTTAAAGTATAATTTACCAAAATATAAATATTATATGTTGAAAACTGTTTATGTAAAAATAGCCCTACTGCATAGAGGAATTCTTCTCAACCTTCTTCAATCCATAACCAATTTGTTAAATTCACAATCAGTGTTCAGCTAATTTGAATTTTCCACATTTGGAGAGCTGGAATGCGTTAGTCACTGTGCTGTCACTCCCGAGAGAGGTTTTGTTCTTAGGATGTTTGTCAGGAGATTCTATAGATACTTTGAATGGAGCACTATACTCAAGAAGAAAAACAATGTGAAATGCTGGATGTTAGGAAAGAAATATGTATTTGAGATACAAGTTACAGCAAACATGCATGGCTGCTCCTGTTTATGCCTAGACAAACAAATAATATGCAAGAGGAAGCTAATTAGCCAAAGATTCATTGGAGAAAAACCTCTTCCAACTCCGGATTTGACAGATGAGAACTTTAAAATGGACTCATCACGAATGTTGTTGATAATAAAATAGAAATGCAATCTCAGTTTCCTAATGTTCAAGTCAACAATGTTTCCACAATACTATAGCAGCAACCCTAATTTTATTACCACAGATCTATATTCTACTCTATTTGCACCATTAGAAAATTTGGGGTATAAAACCAGTTGCACTCATTAATTTGACAGTGAAATATTGTCTGATTGATTTAAAATCCATCCAAGGCAGAAGGAGAAGGGAGCATGTTAAGTTGATTTAGTATACTGGTGAAGAAGAAATTGTCTGTACATAGTCTAGACATATTTTTGAGAAAGCTCAATAGCTGAAAATTTAATGAACAAAAAATTGCAATGCTCTCAATACCAGATAAAAATCACCAGCATGGGTGATGGAATGGTAACAAAGCGGCACTGTTAGGGAACCTATTCTCTAGGGATAGTTGCTGTGACTTGTCACCGAATGGGTAGTAGGCTAAGACAACTTTTAGCATAGTACCTAGCAGATTCTGGATTAAGCTATGCAAGCAGCCTAAACATAATTTATCAATTCAGAAACATCAAGTCTGAGAATTCATTGATAATCTCTGTTCCCAAAACGTAAATGCTATTTGCTTCAACTTTATTCAAATTTACTTTCCTCTAGAGGGTTGGAATAAAATTGTTATCATTGAAATTAATTTTTTAAAGCCTGAACATTCAAACTTTGTTCCTGTTCATTAACCCACACTTTTCTTAAGACAAATGCTATGATTACAAAACTATATTGTGATATTCATTATGGTTGGGAGAAAGCTAACTAATGATCCGTTGCAGGATAAATACATTAATATGTTCAGTCCCAAGAATCATAATAACCAAAGGAAAATGAAAGTTACCATTGAGAGAGGAAAAACATGTGTTCATGCCAGTATTGTATGGTTTTGAATCATCCGTGTATAATATATTAACTCAGTCTTTAGATCCTGGACTTGTTCTATGACAAACCTCTCTACGAATGAAAAATGAATACTTGCCATGCAGCTGTTCGGGGAGCTTTAGATAGGAATTTGTGTCTTCTACAAGAATTGCTTTGCAGCTTACTTTTGTTCTCCTAATTTTACCACAGACCCAGGAGATGATGCCATTAGCCAAAAGTGCCCTCTTTCCAAGTCATGTCTTTTTTTTTTTTTTTTAAGTGTGGTATGACCAATTTCAAAACTTGATCAACATCTGCTGTAAATCTATAGTCTGTACTCAGTGGGCATTATCTGGGCTGTGTCTCCTGATGGAGGCACTGGTCTGCATGCCTTCATTCAAGAGAAACATGCAGACAAAATAGTTTCCCTATTTGACAGGTGACTAAAATGAGTCTCAGCGATAGTAAGTGATCCTTCCCCAAGTAGGCAGTGATAAATGTGGCACCGAGGCATGATATCAAGCCTATAATTTTCTTGCTAGAAAATGAACCATTTAAAATTAAAAACCAGTATTTTGTATTTATATGGTGAGTTTTAATTTGCAAATATTTTCTTATCCATTTCAATTTCTCAGCATAATGCACTCTTTCTATTTACAGCCAACCATGTGATGTTTATTCATTTCTGTGGTGTGCTTTAGACAAGCTCAAAACTTTTAGGTTTGAATGTATGCCAAAACCTCTCCTTCTCTTAAAATGAGAAATACATTTCAAGACTTCTAATGGATACCCAAATATGGATAGTACCAAACATTATATGCATGTATACTATGTTTTTTCTCCATATATACAGATCTATGATAAAGTGTAAGATGTGATAACAAAACTAGTACATTTATTTTTTCTTTTTTTACAATTTAATGGCTAGATTTATTCTTACATTGGTCTTAGCAATTTTAGTGTACATTTGTTTACTTTTTAAGTTGAAAATTTTTATCTTTTCACTTAAAGGAAACAATTTATCATCTCTCTTTGGCATATCTGAATTGACAGCATCACTGATCTTGTGTTTTGGGGCCATTAAGTAAAATAAGGGTTACTTGAACACAAGCACTGTGATACCAGCAGTCAATCATAAAACCGGTGACTACTGAGGGACTAATGGGCAGGTAGCTTCTATATCTGGGATACACTGGACAAAGGGGTGATTCATAACCCCAGTGAGACAGAGGAGGACAGTGGAGATTTCATCGCACTACTTAAAATGATGTGTAATTTAAACTTATGAATTGTTTATTTCAGGAATTTTCCATTTAATATTTTCCAGCTTTGGCTGACTATGGGTAACTGAAACTGTGAAAAGTGAAACCATAGATTAGATAAAGGGGCACTGCTATATTTTTAAAAAGAGAAGTAAATACACATTTGTGTGTATATTTCAACGACAGAAAAAAAAAACAGCCAACTTATTAATTCCTAGGAGTCAACAATGTTTCTCTGGGAATATAGTAATAGCAGACATAATTTCTAGTTTTTGAGCCAGATTCAAAACAACATATTAAAGCTGATTAAACCATGTAGTTTTTAAATTTTCTGATGATTAAGAAACATATATATTTGTTTTTAACTGACTGTAATCAATGCTTCCTGCCACATTTTTAGGGAGCTTGAAAGGCAAATTGTATTTACTGCCAGATGGGAATTTCATGGTATTCATTTTGCAAGTCCTGGGGTTCTGTTTGCTACATTCTGTGTAGACCAGGCCTACATGTGAAATGTAAAATTTCTGTGCTCATTATTTTTAACCTGAAAATATTTATGAAGTCATACCTATATCTAACACAGGGGTCCTCACACTACAGCCCGCAGGCCACATGCGGCCTGCTGAGGACATTTATCCGGCCTGCCGGCTGTTTTTGCCTCCACTGCCTGTCCTGTTTAGCAACAGACTCATCCCGGGCCACAAAGTCTGTTAGGGGAAAAATCATTGGTTGGATTCGAAAACATGTGTGGATTCACTGGAAAAGTTGCAAAAGTAGTTCCAATTTAGATTTAAAGAGTTTCATCTCCATGAACAGGACATACAGCTTTTCCATAACCTATTTTCTATTGACATTGAAAATGTGGAGGTCAGTCCCTGAAGTCACTGTTCTGGCACCACTTGGAGCCAGCGTCTTGGGCAGGCGGGAGCCAGGCTCTGACGGGCATGGTACTGGCGGGGGGGACGGAGTGCTCCTGCAGCTCCAGCTCCAGCTCTGCTCAGGCAGCAGCTTCCTGACTTCTTCCATGGGGCTTGCCTGCGGCACCCGGATGCTCTAAGAATGTTTCCACTGTTGCTCGGAGGACACATGCAGTGGAATTCAGAATTCCTGGAAAATTGCCTTTGTCAGAAGCTGGAAGTATTTCTTTAAATTCCATTTTTTAGTTTTTCAAAGAAACCATGAACAACATTAATAATGAAGAGTTTGACTGCCACTTGCTTGATGAAGGTTTTTCTGCCAAGGACATTCTGGACCAAAAAATCAATGAAGTTTCCTCTTCTGATGATAAGGATGCCTTCTATGTAGAAGACCTTGGAGAGGTTCTTTTTGCAGCTTTTTGGGGGGAACATGGGGCTAGGGCTGGGTTTGAACCCACCACCTCCAATATATGGGGCCGGTGCCCTACTCCTTGAGCCACAGGCACCACCCCTCAGAGATGTTCTGAAGAAACACTGAAGATGGCTAAAAGCTCTTCCTTTTGTCACTCCCTTTTATGCTGTCAAATGTAATGACAGTAGAGCCATTGTGAAGACCCTTGCTGCCATTGGGACATGATTTGACTGAGCTAGCAAGACTGAAGTACAATTGGTGCAAAGTCTCAGGGTGCCTCCAGAGAGGATTAACTATGCAAATCCTTGTAAACAAGTGTTTCAAATTAAGTATGCTGCCAATAATGGGGTCCAGATGATGACTTTTGACAGTGAAATTGAGTTGACAAAAGTTGCCAGAGCACATCCAAAGGCCAAGTTGGTTTCACGGATTGCCACTGATGATTCCAAAGCAGTCTGTTGACTCGGTGTTAAATTTGGTGCCACACTCAAAACCAGCAGACATCTTTTGGAACAGGCAAAAGAGCTAAATATTGATGTCATTGGTGTCAGCTTCCACATGGGAAGTGGCTGTACTGATCCTGAGACCTTCGTGCTGGCAATCTCTGATGTCCACTGTGTCTTTGACATGGCAGCTGAGGTTGGTTTGAGCATGTACCTGCTTGATATTAGTGGTGGCTTTCCTGGATCTGAGGATGTGAAGCTTAAATTTGAAGAGATCACTGGTATAATCAACCCAGCATTGGACAAGTACTTTCCATCAGACTCAGGAGTGAGAATCATAGCTGAGCCAGGCAGATATTTTGTTGCACAGCCTTCACACTTGCAGTTAATATCATTGCCAAAAAAATTGTATTAAAGGAACAGATAGGCTCTGATGATGAAAATGAGTCTAGTGAACAAACTTTTATGTATTACATCAATGATAGAGTATATGGATCATTTAATTGCATCCTTTATGACCATGCTCATGTAAGCCTCTTCTGCAAAAGAGACCTAAACCAGATGAGAAGTATTATTCATCCAGCATATGGGGACCAACATGCAATGGCCTTGACCAGATAGTTGAGTGCTGTGACCTGCCAGAAATGCATGTGGGCCCCTGGATACTCTTTGCAAATATGGGTGCTTACACTGTAGCTACTGCTTCTATTTTCAATGGATTCCAGAGGCCAACTATCTACTATGTGATGTCAGGCCAATGTGGCAACTCATGCAGCAAATCCAGAACCCTGACTATCTCCCCAAAGTAGAAGAGCAGGATGTTGGCACTCTGCCTGTGTCTTGTGTTTGGAAAGTGGAATGAAACATCACCCAGAAACTTGTGCTTCATTAATGTGTAGATATCATTCTGTAGCTGTTAACTATGAGTTTAGCTTGAATTAAGGATTTTGGGGGACCATTTAACTTAATTATTGCTAGTTTTGAAATGTCTTTGTAAGAGTAGGGTTGGCACAGATGCAGCAATGTGTAAGATTAGATGGGGTCACACTTATCTGTGTTCCTATGGAAACTATTTTAATATTTGTTTTATATGGATTTTTATTCAGTTTTCAGACATGCTATGAAAGAGCACCCCTTCACTGCTCAGCAAGCATTTGCAGCTTGTACAGTGGCAGAATGGGTCAAAAGCTTAGTGTTGTGACCTGTTTTAAGAATAAAGTATCTTGAAATAAAAAAAGAAACAAAATGTGGATACAATTTACCAAATGGAACTGGCTGAACTACAGAATTGTGACTCTTTGAAAGATGCATTCAAATCAAGCAGTCTTCCTAATTTCTATGCATCTCTCCCCTCTGAGACATATACTAATCTCAGGAACCATGCACTCAAAATGACAACCATCTTTGGCAGCACTTATGTCTGTGAACAGAATTTTTCCAGAATGAAACATCTGAAATATCCAACCAAATCTAGACTAACTGATGCACACTTGCATCACTTGTTACGACTAGCAGTGACAAATATGGAACTGGACATTGACCATCTCATTAGCCAAAAGCAGGCCCATAGTTCCCATTGAAATACTGATAAGTTTATTGATTTAACTTTATTTGTTCTTCATTTTAAACATTATGTTTGTTCCCATTTTTTTTTTTTTTACTTCAAAGTAAGATATGTGCAGTGTGCATAGGAATTTGTTCATAGTTTTTTTTTTCTTAAACTATATTCTGGTCTGCCAATGGTCTGAGGGACAGTGAACTGGCCCCCTGTTTAAAAAGTCTGAGGACCCCTGGTGTAGGGTATGTAACCCTGTCAAGTAAAATCCTGCTGCCTTGGATATGTGACTTTGACTGCTCTGAGCAGAGGCTTCCTTCTTTTGATTTTGTGATACCTTTGGCCCAACTACAGAGGTTGAGGATAGCCTGAAGGAAGTGGCCAGTGGAGATGTATATTAAGCATGTCTTTTTATTCTGATGTTTTGATGTCTAGAGTCTTGCTAACTTCTGATTTCTTCACAGCTGACTCATGCGCTTGCAACTTATGCCAAAAAGACAATGTATGACTTAACTATCTTCCCTGAGGTCTTACTATGACCTGAAATTTTCTAGGAGGAAGTATCCCAAACATATTTAAGTAGTAATGTGAGTCAGACAAATCATGTTTGGAAAATACACCAATATCCCCTAGTGGAAGATCACTGCCATTGAGAGACTGTCCCTCCTAGTGCTAGCCAAGGCTTGGGAGACTGCAACTATGCTTTTCATGTGCAAACCAATCAGTCCAGAGCCTCTGCACCCATACCTCCCTTATCTACTAGGCTCACAGTTCCAGTCCCCTATCCACCTGTCCTGATCAATAGAATACTGGGGAAAATCTATGTGCCCTAGAGCCAACCTGCTTACCTTGCCTTACTTGCTTCTTCCTTCTGGAGGAAACCACATATTTTCTTTCACTCTCTCTGACTGACCAGTGCTTCCCCTATGGCCCTGCATACTGTAGCAAGCCCTCTCCTCTTGGGAGTTCTGAGGATAAGAAATCATCTTTTCAGTGACTGCTATCTCTTGATCTGTTGACTCTACCATAGCATACCTGGATAATATTAAAACCTCTATTCTAATATAAGAAGGTGGGAGAATGAGTAAAAACTTTGGAACCTAATATTCTAGGGTGGTGATTTTCAATGGGTATGCCACGGCACACTGGTATGCCCTGAGAAAAATCTTAGGCTATGAACATTTTTAAAGATCATTAATTAACTTATTTTCGAAAAAAGTTCAAAACTCGGTAAGTATATTCTTTCTTTTTTTTTTTTTACTCTTTTTTGTTTTGATCAACCTAATTGAAGTGTGCCATGGAAGTTAGACTCTATGTTCGAGTGTGCCATGGGATAAAAAAGGTTAAAAAGCTCTGAGCTAGGGCTTGCTGCTGTAAGATCTAACAAGCTTAGTGGGAAGCAGGTGAGGATTCAAGGTTAATTAATCACGTTGGAGACCAAAGGCTGTGAAAAGACAGTGATGAGGGACAGGCAGGGAGGTCAACAGCATGTGGAAGACATCTTCATTGGCAGGGGCAGACCTAGTGAGTAGATGGTGATCATTCAGTTATCTTGATGGCCTTCTGAATTCTGAGGGTGGGGTTGTGTTTCTTAGTTACGAATGTAACTGTAACATTTGCACTGCCCTAGGACTGTAGACAGGCAACATTCCCTTTCACTCTGAAGTCCATGCCTCCCGATATTTCTTCCCTTAGGTCACCAACCCTGCTGGACCTGCACATTCCACCCAGTCTTGCAATAGTCAGCAGTAAAGGGCTGTATCTGAGGCTTTCAGGACCTGGTTTTACCTTAAGTGTTTCCTCTTCTCTGGCCTCAGTTCTCAAGTTATCTCTTGCATTTCTAGCACAGAGAAAATTTTAGATCTCTCAGAGACCTCAGAGCTCTTTAAATCGAATATTCTGTTACCAATGAGGAAACTGAGCTTCAGAAAGAGAAAGGAGCTGTTCTGAATGAAGAATACAGACTTCAGAAAGGCAAAGGCTGAAACACAGGCCTCTTGACACTAATGTGCACATATCCATTGCTGATCATTTTCACTGAAATCTGATTTCTATTCAATGTAGATCATATCTACAAGTTCTAGGGGAGTATAGGTGTTAACTTGGCTATAGCAAAATTAATATAATAAATACTTATTTAAATAAGTAATATTTCTTATTTAAATAAGAAATTATTTCCTTATAAAAACGTTCTCACAATGGAGTGTTTCTATTTTGCCAATGGACATTATATCATATTTCATTATACTTTTGATGCACTGTAGTAGGTTAGAGTTTTCTTTCCAACTTTCATATGCAAATACCACCCACAAGATAACACCTGAACCCTCACTGTCACTATCTACCTGTCTTTTAAAAAAACTTTAAACTTGGATTAATTTCTAGTTGAATGGGACAATAAATTAAAAGACCATTTTTTAAAACACTTCACAATAACTTGTGGATTTTAATATGAATTGATTGTAAGATAATATCCTAAAGTATACTATCAGTTTTGATGAGATATTTTGTCATTTGTCCTAGTTCTGGGCAATACACAATTAAAGTTCCGATTTTCAGAATCAAACGTATTCATCTAAAATGTAGTCATGGACTCAGGCCCATGTGCCTTTGCTAACCACTAAAGTGACCAAGACACTATTAGGAAGACGCTTTACATCAGTGGTTCTCAAACTTGAGAGGCATGGGAATAACCCTGAGAGCTTGTGGAACCACAGACTGCTGAGCCCCCACTCTCAGAGCTTCTGTTACAGTAGGCCGGGGGTGGGCCCCAAACATTTGCACAATATTTCTAGCAAGTTGTTGCTGATTTAGGAACCAAATTTGGAGAGCTGCTGGTATAGGAATTTATTTTTTGGAAAGTCACACAAAAAGAGGGTGGTGGGAGTTTCCTGATTTCTTCATAGCTAACTCACAAGTTTGCAACTTACGCCAAGCAGAAAACATATTACCTATCTTCCCTGTGTTCTTACTATGATGTGAAATTTTCTGGGAGAAAGCTCCCAAAACATACATTGAAGTAGCAACCCAAATCAGACAAGTATTGTGAAAAATACATCAATAGCACTTTCTTCCAATAGAGCTCCATAATCATAGAAAGCCCTAATGCTAACACAATCAGGCAGGTTTGATATTTCCTGTAGTAATTTGGGAGGGATGAGAAACACTTTCTTTTTCTTTTTTTTTTTTGAGACAGTCTCATTTTGTCGCCCTTGGTAGAGTGCAGTGGCATCACAGCTCATAGCAACCTCAAACTCTTGGGTATAAGTGATTCTCTTGCCTCAGCCTCTCTAATAGCTGGAACTGCAGGCACCTGCAACAATGCCTGGCTACTTTTGGAGATGAGGTCTCACTCCTGCTCAGGCTGGTCTCAAACTTGTGAGCTCAGGCAATCCATACCCCTCGGCCTCCCAGAGTGCTGGGGTTACAGGTGTGAGCCACCGTGCCCAGCCCAGGGATGAGAATCATTTTCATAAACTTCCTGTGCCACTGAGCATGGTTCTGCTGTAATTTAGGTGTCACCAGAACAAAATAAGGCACCGTTGCTTTTACTGTAAGTTGTGTTTTCTTATATGTGCTAATTGTCTTATACATGCTAATTATTATTAGTATTATTATTGTTTGGGATTTATTGATGGTGCAAAGAATTAGGTTACACTGATTGGGGCTGTTAGGTAAAGTCCCTTTTGTAACTGTATTGTCGTGTGTTGACATAGTTGATCCTCGTTATTCATGAGTTCTTTACTTGCAAATTTTACCACTCTCTAAAGTTTATTTGTAACCCCCAAATGCATAGTTTAAGTTATGTCATGACTATATTTGGGCATGTGCAGAGAGGTGGCAAATTTGGGTCACCCAAAGTGTGTGTTTGCAGGTAAGGTCCAAACAAAGTGAGGCTTTGCCTTTGTTTCTGCTTTTGTGCTGTAAAGAAGTGTCGCTTGCATGCCACATTTCCCCCACATTTTTGTGCCTTTCTTTCACGTTTCTCTCTTTTCTCTTTCTTCTTTCCTTCCTTCCTTCCCTTCCCTCCCTCATTCCTTCCTCCCTTCTTCATTTTTTCTTTTCTCCTTCCCTCTTCCCTCCACCCTTCCTCCTTCCCTTCGTCTTTCCTTCTTTCTGTTCTTCCCTCCTTTCTTTCTTTCTTTTTTTTTTTTGAGACAGAGCCTCAAGCTGTCACCCTGGATAGAGTGCTATGGCATCACAGCTCACAGCAACCTCCAATTCCTGGGCTCAAGCAAGTCTCTTGCCTCTGCCTCCCAAGCAGCTGGGACTATAAGCACCCA
>CAUYON010019378.1:0-19591 GCA_963573935.1 Arctocebus calabarensis | reverse complement strand
TGGCGTCACACTGCTCACAGCAACCTCCAGCTCTTGGGCTTAAGCGATTCTCTTGCCTTAGCCTCCCTAGTAGCTGGGACTACAGGCGCCCGCCACAGCGCCCGGCTATTTTTTTGTTTTGCAGTTCGGCCGAGGCCGGGCTTGAACCTGCCACCTTCGGTATATGGGGCCGGCGTCCTGCTCGCTGAGCCACAGGGTAGATTAGTATTGCCAAGACTTTTTTAATTGATACATCACTACGTTTGAAGTTAGTAATTTAACTTTAGTATGGCCTTTTTTAATTAGTGTTTAATTTTGTTTTTCAGTATCACTCTCAGCAACAAAATTTCTTTTCTATATGACCTTTAGGAGCACATTTCTTATCTGCTTTGTATTTTTGGTCTTTAATTTTAGACATATGTGGATTTCATTGTAATATTAAATTAAAATGCCTTTTAGTGTCTGGTAATGGTACAAATTTTAATTTTTAAATACAATTTCTTAATGTATTAAAAGAGTGCAATTTCTTAATGTATTATAATGTGTTTATTATAAGGAATGAGTAGAGATTACATTGTCACCATTGTGTATTCCTTACTCTTACTTTCTTTAAAGAATCATTTTATGGTGAAAAATCTACAAATATTGAGTTTTATATTTTATATAAATATATAAATTTTTTCCCATGTTAGTGTTTTATATTTATATTTTTTCCCATGTTAGTGTTTTAAATTTTCTTGGATACCTGGGATGAATATATTTGCAAAATGTTTTCACAAATAGCAAGCCTTTTCAAACTTAGGATAACTAAAAGAAACTAACAAAATTATTCCATATGAGGATTATTTAAAACACCACTTTAAGAAAAATTACGTATTTAAAAAAGCCAAATTATTTCAAAATGTCCCACTATGCCTATGGTACATCAATTTTTCTTATTCCTTTTTAACAGAAATATGACTCTATTATGGATGTAATTTAAGGCACTTGTTTAAGAAATTGTATAAATATTTTCCTACTTCATTTGCGGTTAGGAGAGATCATTTGAATAAGTTTGGGTCAATTAGATGTAAACAAAATTTGTCCCATAAAGCCCTTTAATTAGGAGACTCAAGTGGTAGAAACTTTTCCATTCATTTTACTCTTCTTCACCTAAAATTTAGATTTGATGTCATATATACAACAAGCATCCAGTTACCATGAAGCATTGAGGTCAAAGCCATAAGCTCAAACACCTAAATGGCAATTGGGCCAGCCTGTTTGTGCAATGATAATTGAGTGCTGTTATTCAAGACCAGTAGGAAGACCTCCAGACTTCTTACATGTAAATAACAAAATCACTGGTGTGGAGCTATTACTTCTATTTACTCACAGACGTATTCAGTCTAATCTGATAGAACAGGTTGCACAAGAAAAACAAAACAACAAGAAAATAAAAACTATACTTCTAATGCAAGAAGAAGATAGGGGAAAAGGAAAAAGAAAGTGAAAGTGAAAAAAAGCCCCAGGATTGAAGAAAAATAAGACAGGTGTTACCTGATGTGAAATGCAAGGTAATTATGGTGCAGGAAAAAACTCAGCAGCCTTCACACTGATGCAGAAGCATGGCACTTTTTTTCAGTAATGTGAGTCACTTTACCTGAGTTCTTCAAATGTCTACAAAATTGGAAAGGGAGACAGGAAACTGAGGCATAATCAAAAATTGAATAGGAATATTTAAAAATTACACACAAAAAAGACAATAATAACTTTTTTTAAAAAGAACAATAATGAGCTGCCCTATTTATGCACACCAAAATGTCTAAAAGGTGTGCAATGGAAAGATTTAGCCTTTAATTATTATAATAAAAATTATTAACATAATTTTTTAAATAATTCTGCAGTTAGGATCTGCATAGTACAAGGAGATGGTATCATTTACAAATGAATAGTTTCTAACATGATAAATGTAAGTTTCTAGCCCAAAGCAAATACGAAAGGTATGTAATTTTATGAGCAAAGTAAGTTTAATTAGTATTATATCTCTGTTTAATGGTTACTTTTACATTTCAAATTTTGACATGAAATTAAGATGTGAAGATAAAACAATTATGTATCATGTCTTACTCTCTACTATAGTATTACTAAAGTCTGAATTTCTAAATATGGACAAGACTGTTACTGATTTTAAAATATTAAAATCTGATTTTGCCATGTTTGCCAAACTTAAAGTTGCTCACTTAATCATCTTTTTTTAGTTAACTTTAAGTGCACATAATAAAAACTGTTAGTCATTGGTGTAAAGTATCATTGTTACAGAGATTTTCTTCTTTTATTTCTTTAATTGTTTGGGATTCATTGAGGGTACATGGAATTAGTTTACACTGATTGCATTTCTTAGGTAATGTCCCTCTCGTAATTGTGTCCCTCTCCCAAGGGGCGTGCCATACACCTACACCGTGACTCTCCATTCCCTTCCCTCCTCCTCTCAGAGATTTTCTTTTCAAGTGTTATTTACCTATCAGTTACAGAGCTTATGATAACTCAACAAAGTTAAAAGAAATCGTGTGATTGATTCCATCTTGATTTTATACTTGCAGTAAAAGATCCAAATACAAAAGGTTCAAAGTTACTTAAATGTTGGACAATTATAGTACTCAATTGCATTAAGCAGGTGCTCTTTTGTACCCCACCTTTATTTCATTTAAACAATTGAAGAGAGCATATCAATATAGGGAATATATTGAGAAAATAAATAGCTCAAGAAAGTTAATTCATCACAGTCATATAAAAAGTTATTTTATATGTCATTAAAAGAAATTTTATTATTATTTATATCTGAAATTCAATTCATGAAAGTGCACAGCTGTGTTTTTCTATTATATTTACAGAATAATCTTTTCTGAAGGACAAAGTAATTTGAAAGCTTTAATTCTAAGGTCTCAAAAATCTGCTAACATGCATCCTTGAAAAGTTGTCTGTAAATGACAAGCCAGTTGACGTGGCAAACAGTGCTACTGATGCAGAAATAATTGTTCTGAATGTTAAGAAGTCAAAGGACAAAAAGAACAACATATTCCAATGAAATTTAGGAAATACACCAAAGAATGAAAAACACTTCTAGAAGCCAGTTATTAGAAAGTACCGTTCATGTCATGTGACTATTAGAAATTCTATGTGTCTTAGACTTAAAAACTAGAAGGTAAGAGCTGGATTTGACTATGGCGTCTAAATCAGAAGAATGTGCTGTCTTTATAGAACAGGTTATTTGATATTCAAACTTTACTTTCTTCGTATTTGACAACTGGAGAAAAATGAATGGGCATCACCTTGTATGAAAAATCCAAACGATTTCCAAGTATAGTCATAAGCAAAATATCTAAATTATTCTCAAGATGTGTCTGACATAATCAAAAAAAAAAGAAAACAAAACAAAAATTCAGTTACAAAAAAACCCAGTATTTTTTGGGATAAAGTCAGTTTTCAATGTGTGTGACCTGTGAGACCAAATGATCTGTTGAACTTTGCAAAAGATTAATGTCCCCAAGCTCCATAGATATGATTTAATGTTTTTTTCTGGAGAATCACATATTAGGTAATAGGAATTTATCTTGAATTGAAAGACTTTAAGACACAGCTTTTATTTTTAATGGCAAGCATCAACATATGTTGAAACAAGCTTATGTTAAAACTAAATGGTCTAAAATTAATTGATAATAATTGGTTCAGTCTATATTTCCATGACCATATTTCTACTCTGAGAAGTGGCATATCTTTTGATACATAATAGATATGAGTAAACTTCATGTAACACTATTTTCTCGGGAAACCTATGTTAAACTCACATATGATATTACCTGCTATTCTAATCATTATGTTTCCCCAAATAGCAGAGACATGAAATCACAAAAAGGAGTCCTGGATGACATCTAAAATTATAGATTAAGAACTTTTAGAATTTAGAATTCCAATATTTTATTCTGTAACATTCTGGGAGAGAAATTTGAGACAAAGTAAAAAATATGGCTAGATAATGCAGAATAGTGTTAAAATCTATCAAGGGACTATCGCTCTCCATTACTATCACTTGGAACCTAGTGGGCAATTAAAGTGGACAAATGCTATGAGCGTAGAGGAATCAGTCTAAAGGAAACATTTGTCTATCTTCACAGAAATCTTGAGTTTCAAATCTCACTTAAAAGACAAATCCCTTCCTTGGCAAAGTAAGAACAAAGATAGTTAAAAAAGAAAAAAAAAATCTGAAAGTAGATAAAATAACAAAACGGGAATACTAGTCTTTTTGGCCTAATAGATAACATAAGAAGAGAGGCATGTCAGAGGTCAGCTGCTTAACACAGAATAGATTTGGGTTTCTGGTGGGTAATTGAGAAATAGTGCTTCCATCTTCTAGAACCATAATTTAATGTTATTCATGTCTTAGTCCTTCTATTAGTAAGAGCAGCAAGAATTTACTCAATATGTTTCACATGACTTAATCTACCCACCATTTCAAAGTTGTTATTATTATAAAAGAGAAAACTTTCAAGAGTACAACTCTAATGTGACTCAAAGTTAGTTTTATCCTTAGACTCTGCCCTGAACTACTGTACAATATCAACTTTCTAAAATGGGTCTCTAAAGATAGGAGGGTATAGAGATAAGGGCGATCCTCCCTGTAACAGGCAGGAAAAAAATAGAGAAGGAAAATAGAGACCAAACTCCCTTGCTTAGGACAGAGATGGGTTCTGCTTGCTTCTCTTCCCAAATGTTTTAGTACTTTCTATTTGTTATGTTGAGATAAATGAAAATGAGATAAGAAAGAGAAAAGAAGATAATAAAAAATTAAAAACTAAAATGAAAAATAGATAACATAAAAAGGAAATAATTAAAACAAAGCCTAAAGCGATAAGAAGAAACTAGGTAAATAAGTAATAGAAGAACAAAGTCAACATGAGATAAAAGAAATGTCTTAATAAAAAAGTGGGAAAACATAAATCAACTAAGAACAATTAACTGTGAGACTATAAAAACAAAAGGACTAAAAGATTAAAAGAAAAAGATAAATATGCAAAAGCATTTTAAATGAATTCAAATAATAAAAGGAAAATAAACTAGGGCATAAAATGTTAACTGGAATAAGAGAAGAAAAAAAAAATAGCACTACAAGTTCCAAAGATTAACATAGGAATATATTTGTGTGCTTACAGCTAAATTGCAGAATACGTTAAGCAGATTCCTCACAGAATTGTATTCTGGAAGTTGAGGGGCCCTGCAGTGTCTCTGGAAGTCCCCTGGGAAATAGGGGGAGATATTGTGAGCATTCTATTCTTCTTTGACTTTGAACTCCAGCCCAACTGATGCTCACAGATTCTTGTCAGACCTCAAATTGCTTCCACAGAACTTCCTGCCAGGTATCCACAGGCACACACATCCATGTTTTCCTTGGGGTACTGTCTTCCAGCCAAGAACTAGCCTTTTGTCAAGAGGAGTTAGCCTAATGTCATTTAAGAGTTTATTCTGGAAAAAAAAATGCTTCTCCTTTTTGCTTCAAAATATTGTTCAAAATGCACTGGTCTTTTGGTGAATAAATATCTTTGTTTTATTAATCATTTCCAGGAAACATAGCCCGTAAAATTAAGCATTTATACATACTACACATTATACAAAGAAAAAAATAAAGATATGGCAGGATAATAAGCTGCTGTATTAACTGAAGTTGTTCTTTTCTCCAACACTCCCCTTGTCTATCACCCATCATTTTTGTCATGAGGTCTGAGGGCAATAGAAGTTGTCAGAGAGGGATTTGAGCACATTTGTGAGAATTATTTAACTTCTGAGTTAAAATGCTGGGGATATAGATTTAAATCTTATGTATATAAGGAATAAACCAAATAGTGGAAAACTGTGAGGAAAAGAGAACTGAGGAAGGACCCAGAGCAAACAGGAGGATTAAATATTACAGAGGAAACTGCACTTTCCTCCTACTTCCTGCAAATGAGTCCTGGAAAAAGGCTTAATCTGCATTTACTTTTCAGAAAGTACAGTGTTTAGGATTCATGCCACAGACACAGAGTGAAGAACAGGGAGCCAGGAAGTCTAACAGAGAGACGCTTGCCACCATGACATGGTAGTGTCCAGTACTATAGCGCTATTATGCGTTTAGACCCCAGAGGGCTGCATACCATTCCCTGACTCTCTCATGCAATTATTTTGAGCCATTACTGCATCAGAATAAACAAGCAGCAAAGGTATTTATAGTTAGATGAGGAAGTGTCAAATTAGACATATTTTTGTTTAGATAATGCTTGCAGGATCTGAGGGAAAATGAACTTAAATTTCAGATAGTCATCTCATTGAACACATTGAAGGGACAAGTGAGTACCCACATGATGACCAACGGTCTTCTTCACATCACTGTGAATCACTGCACAGAGGACCAGACACGCAAGTGCAGAGTGATCACAAACCTCCATCACGAGACACGTTCCCTCCCTGCCCCAAATACCATACTGCTAAAGGGGTTCTACATGAAATTCAAGAGTTTTGTGGGATATCAAAAATAATTCACTTTCATTAGCACTGGAATTTCCAAGTGCTAAATCAAAGCTCCATGGTGATTTTTGCCTGCCTAGAAATAGAGTGAATTTGTCACATCCCTGTTTGGACTTGCTTCTTTGCAGCATGCATTTTTACTCTTGTGTCTTATCCATAGCTCTATGTCCTTCTGACGTGCTGCTAAAGTGATATCTTCATTTTTTAATTTTACCTTTAATTCCCTTAGATACATTTGTAGGTTCTGAGGCAGGAAAAGAGAATAAGGAAGCTGTAATATGGAGAAAAAGTCATGAAAATACTATTTAGGAAAATAACAAAAAAATACCAACTGCTATTCAACAGGCTAACCCAAGTGACATCAGGTTGTTATTATTGATAATTCTAGGTTCAGTCCCACTGTATAATTCCTCACTGAAACATCTGCAATAACCTTGAGGGATGAAAGCATGTACTTCAAATACAAATTAGATATTGTGTCATATCTTACAGAATTAATTCTGCATTCTGCTATATTACCTATTTATTTTCTTAAAAATATTTAAATATTTTAAACTTATAAAAGAAAAATTAACAAAGGATATATCACTACCTTTGATGAATGGCTGGGTTTTTTATTATATCTTTCATGTTTCAAAAATCAGATTAAAGGAGAGTTAATTTCAGTAATTCAATCATGATATCTGTTATAAACATGGCATTATTTTAAACAATTGGATTGGAATAGTGAATCCCAGAAGGAAAAAAAGACATTTCTTTTTTTGCCACAGGTAATAAAAACTGAACCCTTGTTTTAAGAAATCATCTCAAGGGGAGTATTTGAGTTTGTGTGGTCTTCATTAGGTTATTGCTTTGAAACACAAAGATTGGTCTATATGCCCATTTATGGAGAATGGTAGGACATTCTTATGAGGAAAAGAGAATTGAGCAAGGGCCCAGAGCAAATGGGTAAGACATTCTCCATAAATCCTCTAACTTGGGAATGAGAAGTGAGAAAAAAATGGAGACTCCTCACATGGCTATTTTACCAGATTAAGGAACCATATAATTAATGTCAAAACAATGCAAGGCAGTATACAGCACAGAAGTGCTTCAGATGGCTGATGGCATTCTCCTGGAAAGTCCTCATGGCTCCAGTTTACTTGTTTTATGGTTTAAGCAGAACTTGCATCACCTCCCAATACCAACAGAACACAAAGTAAGGGGTCATCCGGTCTTACACAGACATTTGCAGATAGGAAATTTGCCTTGGGCACTGTTAGGTTGGAGGGCCGCACATCCTTATCCAAGTGACTAATGGGACTTAATCCACATTATTGTATTCCTTGTTAATATCAGATAGCAGCACCATTGTTATAATCCATCATATCCCTAATTCTCATCTCACTATTATTTTCTACTTTCAGATGTTTTTTCTTCATTTCTCTTACGAAATTTCTTTCACTATAAAATATGGAGCCATATTCATGATTAAGAACTTACCCTATATACACAAATATCTATAATACCTCTTTGAATATTTTCTCTTTTTTTTTCTTTTTTTTTTTCTTGTTTCTGGCCAGGGCTTTGTTTGAACCTGCCACCTCAGGCATATGGAGCTGGGGCCCTACTCCTTTGAGCCACAGGCACCGCCCTCCTCTTTTTCTTTATTAAGTGGGGCATTTCCCAGAAAAATATTTCCTTCTGTTATAGCCACATAGAAAATAGAATATTACTTTCTTCAGAATACATATAGAATGTTACTTTCTTTAAAACTTGAAGACGTAAATGACCGATACTATTGAGCGTTTTTCATGTACTTATCAGCCTTTTTATAGCTACAACAATTTTATGTTTTTGACTCTGATCTAAAATTTATCACATTATTTTAAGTGAAAAAATATATATTTATTTGCGTTTCTTATGATAGCTTGTAAAATGCTCTGCTGCAGTAAATATACAATCCATTACCAAGTCCTTTTTTTATCTTGAGTATTTCTTATATCTGTCCACATCACTCCCTCTTGACTCCCACTACTTTTGTCAATACCACCTTCATATTTGGTCTTGTCTCCTACAATAGTCTGCTAACTGCCTCCCTCTTTAAAATGTGACTCCATTTTAAACCATTGTTTAAGTCTTTTCCAATATTGTACTCTGATCGTTCTACATTCTTAAAGAACTTTCATGATTTAGAGTATAAAATGCTTCAAATAAGTCTCAAGACCTCTGGGTCTCCAAAGTGTCTTCTCTTCAGCCTCATGCTGAATCTGTCTCATTTTCATTGCATTTCCTTCCCTAACCTGACTTCCCTTCCTGTAACTTACTGTCTCTCCTTTATATGGGGTGTCCATTAGGTTCATGTGCAATTTAAAATAGTTTACTGTTTATGAACTTCATAGACACCTGATATATACTCCCTCTCTCTGAAATAATCTCTCTATATTTCTTTTTTCTTAACAAGTATTATACACTATACACGTGCATGTTTTAGACCTCAACTCAATCCCTACTTATTCGACAATGTTTTCTAAAATCTTTTATTAGGTTCCTCTTAGACGTGGTCTCCAAGAACACACTCCATATCCAGGCAGTGAGATTTTTCAACTTACCCAACTAGAACATAAACTACATTGGGGTGGGGATTATCTTACTTTTTCTCACTTTTCACTATGCTGTGGTATTTGGCACAGAGTTTGGCAAATGAAACTATTCAATATATGTATGTGAGGAAAATAAAGAAGGAAGAATAAATCTGAGCTATAAATGTGCCATTGTTCTCATAGGAGCTTTAGAATGCTGTGTAGGAGGAAGCATCTCTCAGATGTACAAGAGTGGTCTGGCTGTCATCGCTGGCCCTGCTCTGTGCCTTGCTGACCAACAGTGGCTCCAGGTCATCTACCAGACTTCCACGGATGGTAGCTATGAAAAACTAGCAGGAAAAGTCCTCACTGAACCTTCCAGTGCTAGCTACATAATTTGTAGGGCTCAGTGCAGAGGGAAAATGTTGGGCTTTTTTGTTTAAAAAGCAGGAAAAGGGTCCTTTGAAGGTACTAAAATATAAAGCTTTTCTTTACTTCACAAGTTTTCTTTTCAACCACTCCTGGTGCTTCTTATCTTTCTATTTGGTGTTGTTCTAAATAAAGGAAAATTTAAATAAAAAAAAATATGGATTAAATCAATGTTGAAAATGTTTACTCAGGCTGAGTGCAGTGGCTCATGCCTGTTATCCTAGCATTCTGGGAAGCTGAGGTGGATGGATTGCTTGAGTTCATGTATTCAAGACCAGCATGAGCAAAAGTGAAACTCTGTCTCTACTAAAAATAGAAAAACTGAGGTAAGAGGATCTCTTGAGCCCAAGTTAAAGGTTGCTGTGAACTATGACTCCATGGAACTCTACCCAGGGTGACAGCTTGAGACTCTGCCTCAAAAAACCAAACCAAAACAAAACAAAACAAAAAAAAAAAGAAAGAAAGAAAAGAAAAGAAGACAGAGTGGAGGCAAGATGGCTGACTGGAGCCAACTTTCCACAGAGGCTCCTGTCCAAAAGGAGAGTTAAAGAACAGAAGTTTATCAAGTAAACTGATGGTTTGGATCTGAGCCAAGAGAGAAGGTTGAAGAACGCACATCAACCCAACTGAGATGAGTTGCAACCCCAAGAAAACAAATAATAGGTACAAACACCATGGCCAAGTGGATGAATTCCCCTCCCACATGAGAACAGGTTACAGTATACTATTATACAAACAAATGAGCATAGTTCAGATCCCCTCCTATTTTATCCCACGGGAGAGACCTTCTAAAAACCATAACTCCTTCCCTAGAAAGGACTTATGAATGTGCCATGGCACTCTCCCACCAGGAATAAAACTTTATAAAACTGCATATATTCTATATCTGCAATTCTGAACTCCCAGAACTTGCCTCCCCTCTCACCCCAAGGTCTTGAGACCTGTCCCCCATGAAGTCCAGATTCCTGGGCATTTTCTTGAGAAGTGTGGACAGGGAGTGGGCTGTTGCTGGTCTGTCCTGATCTCTGGCACAGGAGTAAGGAGAAGATGGTGAACTGAGGGAACCATATGGGAGAGGGAAAAGTGGTCCTCCACAGCACAGAGCAGCACTGGCCCCAGCAGTAACAATAGGGCTCCCACCCTTGGAGATATTTTGGAGAGAAACTCCCTACTTCTCTGGGCAACCAAAGGAAGCCAAGCATCTTCACAGTGGCAGCCACTGGTGGAATAGATATGGGACAGAAACGCAAGCCGGCGAGTAAAGGGTATTCCTGAGGCGGTACATGCTTGGGCAGGACACAACCAGGACGTGTGCAGAGACTGCATACTCCCAGGGCAGGGTTGAGTCAGAAGGACTGCTGTAGTGAGCCTAAGAAGCATCTGGCCCACAGGGGATCATAGCTGAGACAAAGGCAGGCAATAGCTGACTGTGAGCTCTAAGTGCAAATGCCCCAAAACAGACTACAGACAAGACAGACACGCCAACTCCAGGCAGTGGCATACTGGGGCTAGATGACAGTTTCTGTGAACTCACACAGCATCTGATCTGTAGGGGAATATAGCCTGGACAGAAACAAATTCCGTAAAATTGTTCTGTTCTGTCAGTAACATCAATCAGAGGTGGGGCTGGAACTAAGTGAAATGCCCCAACCTCCATTAAGCACCTGAAGTTGTAGGCCTCAGCTCCCCCTGCCAGATAGTGGCAAAGAGTGGTGGCCTGGCTGAGGAGACATAGATCTCCCTGTGACTCAGGAAGTAGCAAACCATTGGAGATTCTGCTCATTGGAGGGCACTGGGTAACAGCCCTGTGGGGTTACGAGTAACTGGGTATGACAGAGGTGCAAGGTGTGGTAAGAGGCATCAACCTTACCGGACTAATTCGTTTGCTGAGTGTGTCTTTCTGACCCCATGGAGCACCGGAGCGAGGCACACTTGAGCTGCCAGCAGACCTCTGCTCTCTAGTTGCTGGATACATTTTGAACTCTATCATCTGAGACCAGCTGCTGACTGGGACAATTCAATGGACCTCTTGAATTGGGCCAATCACCCCAAGACCATCCAATATGGTACCCTGGGTGCGTGGTTGTGGAAAGGTTTGATTTTCCTTTTCCAGTTGTTGCCCGGGGTACGTGTGACTTAATTTCTGGTATTTCTCCACAATTGAGACTTTAACCCAGAGTAACTGATTCACTAGGGTAGGACACAGACCAGCTAAAAATAAGACAGAGCCACTTATCCCTACCACAATAAGCAGGTCCCCAGTGTCTCAGGCCGTGGCACTGTATGGGTCCTTTCAAAGCTCTAGGGGAAAAGTTACAGATACCAGTCTCAGTTCTTGGGCAAAACTCTGGTAATCACTACACCAGGAGCCCCAGCCCAACTTCAATCTGCTCATCTACCCAAATGGTGTAAAATAATAATAGGGCAGAATCAGTGGAAAAACTCCAGTAACATGAATAACCAGAGTAGATCAACTCCCCAAAGGAATGAAATGGCAGACACAACTGAAGATCCTATTCATAAGGAGATGGCTGAGATGTCAGAAATCTAATTCAGAATTTGGATTGTAAATAAGGTTAATAGAATGGAGGTAAAGTTGGAATTAGAATTTCAAGGAGCATTTCAAAAGTTGTCTCAAGAACTCAACGAATTCAAAGACAAAATCTTGAAAGATTTTGACCACTGAGACAAGAATTTGCAGCTCTCAAAGATCTGAGAAATACAGTAGAATTCCTCAGTAACAGAATGTAGCAGGCAGAAAAAAGGATCTCTGACATTGAAGACAAAGCTTTTGAATGCTCTCAAACACTCGAAGAGGGAGAGAAGTGGAGAGCAGAAAAGGATCATTTTCTCAGAGAGCTCTGGGATAATTTGAAGAAAACCAATATTCACCGTATAGGAATTCCTGAAGGCAAGAAGGTGGCCTATTACATATTTAATATCAGTACATCTATAAATATGATTCATCCCATAAACAAATTAAAAAACAAGACCATATGATTCTCTCAATTGATGTAGTAAAAGCTTTTGGAAATATCCAGCATTCTTTCATGATCATAACACTAAGAAAATGGGTATAGAAGGGACATTTCTTAAACTGAAGAAGGCCATCTACAGCAAACCAACAGCCAATATCGTATTGAACAGAGTTAAATTGAAATCATTTTCACTCAAAGCAGAAACCAGGCAAGATTGACCCTTGTCTCCACTGCTTTTTATCATTGTAATGGAAGTCTAAGCCATCGCAATTAGTCAGGAAAAGGTGATCAAGGGCATCCACATCAGGTCCAAAGAGATCAAACTTTCACTCTTTGCAGATAATATGACTGTATATCTGGAAAAATCCAGAGATTCTACTACAAAACTCTTAGAAGTGATCAAGGCATGCAGTAGCATCTCAGGTTACAAAAACAACACTCATAAATCTGTAGCCATTATAGATACCAACAATAGTCATGCTAAAAAAAAAACAGTCAAGGACTCTATTGCATTCACAGTAGTTTCAAAGAAGATGAAATATTTGGGAGTTTACATAACAAAGGATGTGAAAGATCTCTATAAAGTGAACTATGAAACTTTAAGAAAAGAAATAGCTGAAGTTGTTAACAAATGGGAAAACATACCATGCTCATGGCTGGGAAGAATCAACATTATTAAAAATTTCAGACTACCCAAAGTCATATACAATTTTAAAGCAACCCCTATTAAAGCTCCATTGTCATACTTTAAAGATCTCAAAAAAAATAATACTTTGTTTTATATGGAATCAGAAAAAACATTGAATATCCAAGGCATTACTCAGAAATAAAAACAAAGCACGGGGAATCACACTACCAGACCTCAGACTATACTATAAATCAATGACAATCAAAACAGCATGGTACTGGCACAAAAAACAGAGGTAGATGTATGGAACAGAATGATGAACCCAGCTACTTACCATTATTAGATCTTTGACAACCCAATTAAAAACATTAAGTGGGGAAAAGATTCCCTATTTAACAAATGGTACTGGGTGAACTAGCTGGTGACCTGTAGAAAACTAAAACTGGACCCAGACCTTTCAGCATTAACTAAGATAGACTCACATTGGATTAAAGATTTAAACTTAAGACATGAAAATATAAAAATACTAGAAGAAAGTGAAGGGAAAACACTTGTAGAAATTGGCCTGGGAGAATGTTTTATGAGGAGGACCCTCCCAGGCAATTGAAGAAATTCCAAAAATACATGACTGGAATCTAATCAAACTAAAAGGCTTTTGCACAGTCAAGAACATAGTAAGTAAAGCACATAGACAGTCCTCAGAATGGGAGAAGATATTTGCACTTTATGTCTCTGACAAAAGTTTAATAACCAGAATCCACAGAAAACTCAAATGTATTAGCAGAAAAGAACAAGTGATCCCATCTAAAGGGTGGGCAGGGACTTGAAGAGAAACTTCTCTGAAGAAGACAGGCATATGGCCTACAGACATATGAAAAAATGCTTACCATCCTTAATCATCAGAGAAATGCAAATCAAAACCACTTTGAGATATCATATAACTCCAGTAAGATTAGCCCAGATCACAAAATCCCAAAACCAGAGATGTGGCATGGATGTATAGAGAAGAAAATACTTGTATACTGCTGGTGGGAATGCAAACTAATACATTCCTTTTGGAAAGATGTTTGGAGAACTCTTAGGGATCTAAAAATAGACCTACCATTTGATCCTATAATTCCTCTACTAGGTATATATCCAGAAGACCAAAAATCACATTATAACAAAGATATTTGTTCCAGAATGTTTATTGTAGCCAAATTCATAATTGCTAAGTCATGGAAGAAGCCCAAGTGCCCATCTACCCACAAATGGATTAATAAATTGTGGTATATGTACACCATGGAATATTATGCAACCTTAAAGAAATATGGAGACTTTACCTCTTTCTTGTTTTCATGGATGGATCTGGAACATATTCTTCTTAGCAAAATATCTCAAGAATGGAATAAAAAATATCCAATGTACTCAGCCCTACTATGAAACCAAAGCTATAACCCAATTATAGCCCAAGAATATGGGGAAAGAGGAGAGAGAGGGAAGCGGGGGGGGGGGGATGGGTAGAGAGAGGATAATTGGTGGGATCACACCTACGGTGCATCTTACAAGGGTACATGTGAAATTTACTAAATGTAGAATATAAATGTCTTAACACAATAACTAAGAAAATGCCATGAAGTCTATGTTAAGCAGTTTGATGAAAATATTTCAAATTGTATATAAAATCAGCACATTGTACTCCATGACTACATTAATGTACAGAGCTATGATTTAATAATAATAAAAGGAAAAGAAAAATTAAAAGAAAGCAAAGAAAAGAAAATGTTTACTCAAACCTCCCAAAGTGTTAAAATTACAGAAATAAGCCACCAGCCATGCCCAGAAGATAGTATTTTCAAAAATAGGTTAGATTTTTCTAACAGTAGATTAATGAAATATATTTGTTTAATAGGGTTTATTCCTCTAATATTACAAGGCAAGAGCAATTTGAGAAATATTGCTAAACTAATAATAATTGTATGCATTTTCTTCACATTTTTAGTGGACAAATGAGCAATCCAACTATTAATAACATTAAAAAGTTTGAGGTCATGGTAATTATCACTTTGCAGACATAATCTTCAGATAAATAATACCTATTTCATTTATTTGGTTTAATTCATATAGTATCTAAGTAAACATCAGAAAGCATTTGAATGTATTGTGCATCAAATATTTTCTTTCAGGGTCTACTGGTTGTCTAACCAATATATATATCAAGAAAACTTTCTAATGAAACTGGTACATTCATGAAAATGTAGCCCAAAATAAATGTAGGTTAATTTGCTTATAAAATGTCAAGCTCATACAATTGTCAAGTAAGGAGGTAATGGTTTGGTTTTTGAATATATTAACTAATAATTGAACAACCTTAATTGAATAATTTTTACTCTCTAAGCATAGTTTATTCATTAATTTCATATGAATAAATACCTAACTGATAGGGTTGTGCTAGAATGTAAAGGAAATAATATGCATTGAGTTTCCATTACATTGTGGGGCATTATAGCAAAAGATAAAATTAGAATATTTTTTCCAAACTACTCTTATTTTCTATCATATTTTACAACAGTTTATATTTTCTTGACATTTGATCCTATATGGTCTATTTCTGAGTACAGCTGGGAATGAAGTAGACTTTTTCTAAACTGGCAAGAAGTAAAATGCAAAGTGTTTATGAAGAATTGTTCTTGCATATTTTCTCAAATTGTGTACCAAATTTTACATGAATTTCAGAGATAGAAAAAAGACAACAAACAATTCAATCTGTCAGTAAGATATTTTTTATTTGCCTGGAACATCAGAGCAATATAGCACTCAAAACACATGTCAAAAGAGAAGTGCTGAGGAATGTACTTCTGAAACAATACAGTTCTAACTAGAGCTCTTTATAACTTCTAAACTTTACCTTTTACAATTCTGTAATTTATCTGAAAAAAAAAAAAAAAAACTAACAGAGAAAAATAAGACAACACCTTGATTCAAAGATGCCCCTAACTCAGTGGTGGCAGATTTTGTTCTTGTATTAAGAAAAATCTATATTATGTCATGGAAAAATAAGAGAAAAAAATACAATGATATGTACAAGGCAAATCATAGAAGGTTAAAAATCTTGGCACAAACTAAAAGATAAATGTTCTATGAATGCACAAGTTTTGTGTTTTCAATTTTAAAAAAACAGAGAAACAGACACCTTTGTTCATTAGTGATGACTCTATTATCTACAAGTTATTATCCCTTTCTCTTTTTGAGAAAATTCCTCTTTTACTATGCTCTCTGAAGTTATAGTCCTTGCATTATCTTTGTTTAAAATAAATAAGCAAATTAATACCACTTATTTTGAAGTAAATGTCTCTTTGTAATCATTTTTTTTCAGTTGATTGTTGAAAGTCCAAGGAAAATTGACTGCAGCACAGTCTTTTCCACTTGTAATTAAAAATTAGAAAATCTGTTTTACTGTGTCATCTGAAGACTGGCTAAAATATCTTCCCTAAACTCTTATTCCTAAACATGACTGGATTTCATTCTGTTAATCTTATATTCTGAAGTCAGCCACTTTTCTTTCATCTGACTCATTTTTTAAATTAAAATTTCACCTTCCTTCAAACATTCTTTCAACAATTATTTTTACATAGCTTTTATTTCTGCAAAATATGTTACAGGGGAATAGACAAGTTAACTCGAACATTTGGGCCTTGCTCCTACACATTGTTAATAAATATTGTTTAAAGTTAAATTTGTCATAAACATAATAGAATGTTATAATTAATGTTTGAATGTTAAACCTATATTTTAAAACTAGATATGTCAAAGTCGAATAAAATATAGAGACAAATTTCCAAAATTACAGTATTTTGTTTGGGATGATAGAATGCCAATTTGGGGCATACATGTGATGTAGACCAGGGAGCCCTTAGTATGTCCAAAGAACAATGAAAATATTAGAGATTTTATGAAAAAGAGCAATGTTTGTACTGCTCTTCTACAAAGTTCGTTGTCTCTAGTAGGATTCTGGGGGAGGTGGCAAGCTCTCACCGGTGAGTAATGGCGGTGGGTAAAACTAGTCTTAGAGTTATAGCAAGTTGTTTCAGTAGCCATTAGGTAAAACTGATTTTAAGTAACAACAAGCAGGTTCAGCAGTCATAGTTACAGAAGAATTATATTTTTAGAGCCATTTTTTTTGTACCCTGAGTGCTTTGTCTCTCTGGCCTCTTTATTTTAGTTGCATGTGACAAAAATGACTCACTTCATATGATCAACTTTCCCAGGGGCAAAATGCTTCCACATTGTACTTGCCTAAAAAAAAAAAAAAATGTGGGGAGAGAAAAACTGTGTTTGTAATTATAAAATAATTCTTCTGCCTTGATTGTATGAAAAGCATGGAAAATGAGAAGAAAAGAGATGTTGTGAGGGCTGGGTGTAAAAGAAGATGTATTGTATGTCCCCCCACTATACTAAGGAGAGATTCTAAAACTATATGCTGGTTCCTAGAATCAAGCCAAGCAAGAGGAATTTGGCTGGACCTTACAGAATATCAAGTTTCTAGCATTTAGAGAACAACTCAGTACAATGGGACTTTGTTACAAGCTAGAGTAGATTTCACAAAACCCAAAAGCAATGAAGAAGTTCTGATGAAGAAGACTCAGATGACAAGGCATCATCAGACAACTCCCTCATCTGTCATCTCTGTTTCTCTTGGCGTGTTCACTCCCTTCAGATTTTTCTGCACTGTCCTTGATTTATTAGGCAGGAAAAAACCGTCACAAAGCCTTTCACAGATCCAGGATCCCTAAGAAAGCATGTAAGTTTCTTGCTACCAAACTGATGTTTCTAGGTAAGTCTCTTGTCTGGTGGCCAGGAGATTGGCCCTATTACACGAGCATAGCTGCTAATGAAGCCACCATTGTAACCATGGGGATGGGGGGACAGGCAATGCACGAGGTGGTAACTATAAAAGAAAATGAAATGCTATGTGTTAAAAATCCAATAGATGCAAAGTAAATGCAGGAGAAAAGGCTTCTAAAACAGACTTTGGTAGGAGTGGTGGGAGGAAACATAAAAGTTGTCTCAAAGAAGTGATTTTACTGCATGCAAGAGGGAATAGTTTTGCTATCCGGTTTATTTGCCAGTGAAAATTTTCTGGTCATGAAGAGTGATAAAGTAGGCAACTTTCAGTTCAGTTTTCAATTAATTAACCACATTCATACTTCAGGTTATTTTATTTCAAAGCTGTTATGAGAGAATTGTGTTTGTCTAGTTAGAATTTTAATATAATCTAGGAATCTTTGTGAGTAGAGAAGTTAAAACATTTTGATTCATTGTCATGACCAATATGTTGACTTTATATGTGTCATATTGTTTCATTTTATTTATTATTTTATTGTCATATTGTTTTTGTGATGTGTGTTTCCTGTTTTATACATTTGTTCCATGAGAACCTAGGAAAGAAGATCAGTTTCTAGTAATAAATACGTAGTCACAAGCTTTGTCTTTCAAATCTCAAGTAGAATTTTCTCTATTGAGTTATGGCAATTAGAATTGTATTACAGAAATCAGAGGATGGTGGCTTTTTATTTCTTCCTAGGTTATGTCCTCCTCTTCCCTAAATTTACATAGTATTATTTTATTCCTTTTCCTTAAAATTAAATTTAAAAAACCTAGATTATTTCTGACTACAAATTTCATTTCATTAATTTTGTATATGGTATAAGTTCCCTGGATTGTTACTTTTAATGTTCTAATTTAACCTTAGCAGAAGTCTCTTTATGAATGTGTTTTATTATTGCTACTGTTATAACTATTATTTTTTCCTCTGGAGCACTTAGCATTTTTTTGATAGACATCTGTCATCATTTTTCATGTTTCTTATCTTTTTTTTTTATTGAATCATAGCTGTGTACATTAGTTCAATCATGGGGTACAGTGTGGGGGCTTCACATGCAATCTGAGTTATTTTTATCAACCTGATTGACATACCATTCATGATATTTTCTCGTTTACTATATGAAAACATTTTTGATCCGTATTTAGAAGTTTCTCCTGACCCTTTGAATATGTACCATACATGTGATCTCACCCTTTGTCTCATCTCCCCACACCCTCTCCTTTCCCTTCCCTCCCTCTCCCCTTTCCCTGTCTTCCTGTGCAATAAATGGGTTGTAGCCTTCACTTGAACGATAAAGAATTTGTCTCATATTAGGGGTGTACACATTGGATACTTTTTCTTCCATTCTAGAGATACTTTGCTAAGGAGAACATGTTCCAACTCCATCCATGTAAAAATGAAAGAGGAAAAGTCACCATCTTTCTTTAAGGCTGCATAATATTCCATGGTATATGTGTACCACAGTTTATTAATCCATTCATGTATCAATGGGCTCTTGGGCTTCTTCCATGACTTAGCAATTATGAATTGGGCTGCAATAAACAATCTGGTACAGATATCTTTGTTGTTCTGTAATTTTTGGTCATCTGGGTATATACCCAGTAAAGGAATTATAGGGTCA
>CAUYON010019377.1:0-25285 GCA_963573935.1 Arctocebus calabarensis | reverse complement strand
AGCCTTCATATGAAAGCTATAAATTAGCTTCATATTAGGGCTGAGTACATTGGATACTTTTTCTTCCATTCTTGAGATACTTTGCTAAGAAGAATATGTTCCAGCTCCATCCATGTAAACACAAAAGAGGTAAAGTCTCCTTAATCTCCATTTTCAATGTCTTCAAGAGCTAGGGCTCCTATATTTTTGTTACAGTATCTCAACCCCATTTATTTTCTTTCTCTGTTTTACTTATCTCCTCTTTCTCTCTTTTGCTAGAGACTTTTCTATTTTTCTCATCTTTCTCCTGTCACTCCCATCTTACTTTCTTTCCTCGCTCATGTTCTCCAATTACACAAGAATGAAAGCAAACAGACAACCTTCAGAATGGGAAAAGATATTTGCATATTACAAATCCATCAAAGGATTTATAACTAGGATATATAGAGACCTTGAATTAATCAACAAAAAAGAGAGTTAATTCCAATCTATCACTGAGCAAGAGACATGAACAGAACCTTCTCTGAGGAAGACAGACAAATGTCTAACAAACATATGAAAAGATGCTCATCATTCCTAATTATCAGAGAAATTCAAATCAAAACCACCTAATAAGATTAGCCCATATCACAGTCCCAAACCTGCACATGCTGGTGTGGGTGTGGAGAGAAGGGAACACTTTTACACTCTTGGTGGGACTGCAAATTAACATAACCGCTTTGGAAAGTAGTATGGAGAATCCTCAAAGAACTCAAATTAGATCTCCCATTTGATCCCAGAATCCCACTCCTAGGCATCTACCCAGAAGAAAAAAGTCATTTTTATTATAAAGATATTTGCACTAGACTGTTTTTCACAGCTCAATTTACAATCACCAACACGTGGAAACAATCTAAATGCCCACCAATCCAGAAATGAATTAACAAGCTATGGTCTATGTATATCATGGAATATTATTTAGCCATTAAGAAAGGAGACTTTTAATCTTTTGTATTAACCTGGGTAGAGCTGGAACTCATTCTTCTAAGTAAAGTATCACAAGAATGGAGAAGCAAGAATCCAACATATTCAATTCTAATATGAAGCCAGTAGATGTTCTAATACACACCCACATAAAAGGTATAATCAAATCAATTCAAAGTGGGGGGCAGAGGAATGAAGAAGCAGGGAGAGGAGAGGAGGGAGAAGATGAGTGTGCTCCAACTTAATGAACACAATGTTAGGGTGTATGGCACACCTTTTGGAGGTGGGACACAATTATAAGAGGGGCTGTACTTAACAAATGCAAACAAGGTAGCCTAATTCATTGTACCCTCAATTAACTGGAAATAATAATAAAAAAGGAAATCTCTACGTATTCTTTATCCTGTCTTTACAAAATTCACTTTTAGGCAAGTTTATTTGCAAATAGAAGATACTTCTTCTGTAACATTGCTTTCATTTGCAGAATATTATTTTAGTCTCCAGTAAAATGTAATCCTTAAGCTTAAGTCTACAATTACAAAGGCCTCGTTGCACATGTTTTGGATAGAGAATGTCGCCTGTTAGTGTATTCATTACCATAAGTTAGATTTACATGTCAAAATTGTTAAGTATACACTAATCCTCTGATGTTTAGTTCAATATCTCTATCTGCCTTTGCTAAATGTTTTAATACATCTACTATGTATGTGGCATGGATTTACTTGTCCATAAGAAAGCATTTTAATTTTAAATTTATCCTGTCAAGGCTTTTTGCAAAAACAAATTTGTGATTATAACATATTTACTTCTAAACAAAACACATTCTTTCTTCTACATTGGTAAGTACACGCCAATGTTAACTGTGGCTACATCACTTTTTATCACTTTCTCTATTTAACAAGTACTTAAAGACTGATAGAAAAATGAAAGCAGAGTCATTTTACTTTCTCTTAGGGGAAAAGAAAATTTAATATATCAAGGATTAAAATCAAGTTAATTGTCCTGCTAGGACCTTGGCTTTTGTCTTAATCATTATCCCTGTCCCTTCTTTCCTATAACAATTGGGCACAAAATCCTGAGCTCTTTCCTAGAATTTGGGGCCATATCTACTCTTGCTATTTCCTTTACTAAATCCTGGTGTCATGATCAGAAATCTAAGCTTATAGCTAGTGCCTAATACCTGCTAAGAGATCTCCCTGAGTCCCAGCATCCGTTGGTTGTTCCTCATCTCTGTACAAGGCTTTCTCCAAGGTTCTCTGCGTACTTGCCTGCCAAAGAAGTGACAACCAAACACAGGTTTTTGTTTTGCTTGATTATATCTTACAATAAACAAAAGTAGTTTGAATTATAAAGAGTATATTGTTTTTCCCTTTGAGCTTAAGGATCATTCTAGCTAATGGCATTCTGGCTAATGGCAGCCTATGGGTAAATTACTCAGTTAGCCTTGGGAACAGAAACATAAAGTGAAACTCGTTTGATGAACTTGCTATTTTCTTTTATCCTAACCAGAGAGGTCATGACCTCAGAGATGTACTTCAGAAAATGATGGTTAAATTAATAAAAACATCCAGCTTTGGCCACTAGTGTTAGGGGGTTATTTCTTTTATATTTTTCCCTAGTTAATGCTTGATGTAGAAACTTTATAAATTCCAACATGCGTATGAAAAACAAACATAATTTGTTCATCGTTGAGAAAGTGATCGTAATTAGGATACATCAAATTCAGCTTTCTTTTTGAAGGATGGGCTGAAAGCTATCTTATGAATTTACAGTTTGCTTCACTGCTGCAACCAGAGACTCATCTTGTCCCAGTCAACTCATTTGTAAAATGGCATTTTTTATTTTTTATTTATGTATTTATTTTGAGGCAGAGTCTCGCTTTGTTGCCCTCTGTAGAGTGCCCTGGCATCATAGCTCACAGAAACCTCAAACTCTTGGGTTCAAGCGATTCTGTTGCCTCAGCCAACCAAGCAGTTGGGTCTACAGGTGCCCGCCACAAGGTCCAACTATTTTTAGAGATGGGTTCTTGCTCTTGCTCAGGCTGGTCTTAAACCCGTGAGCTCAGACAACTCACCCGCCTTGGCCTCATAGAGCACTAGGATTATAGGCGTGAGCCACCGTGCCTGGTCTCAAATGGTACTTTTAAAATAAGAGTCTTAAAGGAATAAAAATTTAAAACATGCAAAGAAGTGAAGTATCCTGCAGGGAGGTGTCAGGTACACAGTAACCATTCAATGCATGAAGTCACTGTTACTAGCCACAGAGCTGTCCTACACAGTCTCTATGTATCACACCTATGTATTTTCTGACCCTTTGGCCCAGAGGTTCCAAATTTTCTCTCTTCCATCTTGTAGTACCAGCAGCCCCAGATCTCATTGCCATCATGTTCCCTAGTTTTTTATTGGGACACTTTCTCAATGAACATAAATTTACACTGCAGGGTCTTCTTCCCCATTACAGAGGAAGCTACTACCAGTCTCAGCAAGCTAAAAATTATGCTAATTCAAGTTGCTGAACCTCACATCTTCTCTCAGGCCCATTCATAGGCCAGTCTGCCTCCCTGACAATCATGCTCTTAGTAGCTCATTGGGGGAAAGAAACAAAAATCCTATACTATGTTAGTTTGTTTTGTGTTGTTTTTGACAATTTTGGATTTTACCTGAATGCTGTACTTTTAGAAAACAGTAATGGTTAAATAAAACATCCCCGACTCTTTGTTACCAAGGAAATGGCTTACTGCAAAGAAATACTCTTTCCCTTTTGACTTAGTCAGGTCTCATGGATGACTGCCTGGTTTGCCTATGACAGGCTATATGCAGACCCTCCAAATTCCCATTCTTTATATCATGAATGATTGGCTCAATTAATCAGTAAATGATCAATTGAACTTGTTCCTATTGAGAAATTAGAATAAAATGCTTTTTAATCAAATTTGGTTAATTTTCTCTCCTGTCCAGGCCCTTAAACTTTGGCCCACTCTCAGCCTGAGGTAGCACATAACCTCACCTGAGAACACGCTGGTCTTAGGGGAAAAAAATCTCTGATTCAATATCCAATCACCACTTTCATTTAATTTTCCCATACCCAGTTCTCTTTAGGCTGGTTTATTCTTCCCTACTAGAGAAGAATTTTTTTTGCCTTAAACTTGGGATGCTTGCAGATTTCATGATCAGAATTTTTTCCCTTTTGCAATAAGTTCTTTCTTCTCTCTTGCAATAATCCTTGTGAATAAAGTCTCATCTAAGTTCATTTTTTAACTTGATAGTTTACTGATTTGCTTTTTGAAAGAGGATCTGGGACATGGAGGATTAGTTGGAAATGGTTGAAATATCAATGGAAAGTAAAAGCAAAGTAGGAAATTGGCAGGGTTATAGTGTGTGTGTGTGTGTTTCCAAAGACAATATTCTCCTTACAGAAATTGGAGATAGAGTGGGAACAGAGTTGAAGGAAAACATTCCAAGAAGGCTGAGAGGTAGAAGCAATCTCTGGATCTCTTTGTCACCAAGTTGCGTTCTGTACTCTGTTCTGTGACTGTGGGACAAGCTCATCCCTAGAGGTCAGGGCTGCCTAGAAACATTTCCCCTTCTTCCTCCCCTGTGGAGATCAGGTATAAATCTTCCCTAGGCTGAATTCTTGGACAGGAATGATTCCTTAAAGGAGACAAGAGGAAATGAACTTCCAACCAAGCCGATTAACCAAATTTCAGCAAATGACAGAGATGTGTCCAAAGGACAACTTAAAAAAAAAATGCTGAATGACTCCTGGAGTTTACAATTATATAATTTTTAAATTTAGCCATATTGGATAATTCTCATTTCCAGGAACAATCTAATCTGAATAAACAATTTTCCATAAACACCAAAATTGTATTCTATTCTAATCTTTCTTTTTTTTTTTTTGGAGACAGAGATTCAAGCTGTCACCCTGAATAGAGTGCAATGGCATCACAGCTCATGGCAACCTCCAATTCCTGGGCTCAAGCGAGTCTCTTGCCTCCACCTCCCAAGTAGCTGGGACTACAGGCACCCGCCACAACGCCCGGCCATTTTTTGGTTGCAGCCGGCATTGTTGTTTGGCAGTCCCGGGCTGGATTCGAGCCCACGAGCTCAGGTATACGTGGCTGGCGCCTTAGCCCGTTGAGCCACAGGTGCCAGGCTAATCTTTCTTTTTACTGAATTTTTATTGTAAAGATTGAAATTGATGGTGTACTAGAACTATGCCACAGGCACTATAGACATAATGTTCTATTTGATATTCACAGTATATAAAGGTATTAGTGAGACATTATTATTACCATTTTACAGACGAGGAAACTGAGATTCAGAACAGTTTACTTGAAAGACTCTATAGACCTAACCAGTAGTGGAGCAGAAACAAAATATTATAATTAACTTCATTTAACTCAAAAAATCTTAAGTCCATTATACCACAATGCTTTGCTATACACCTAAGCATAAACTCATCTTTAATTTACATGAAACATTTATTTTTTTATTTCTCATATCTACATAAATAATAATAGTATAAATCCATGCATAACATAGTATAAAGTATTACTCAACCATTTTATGAAGCTTATTCTTAGATTTTTGTCCCATTAGTATTTTTCAATAGCTCTGTGATATGGGACAACTTTCACTATTTTCTCCCTTTATAGAATTATTTTGAATTAAAATAGGTTGAGCAGCTCTTATGAAGTGAGACAGCTACTAAAATATTAGTGGGCAGATCTGAACCTAGATTTTTAGATTCCAAATCCATGATTCCACAAATTACATCACATTTTCTTGAAAAATTCTATGTGTCTCTTGGCTATTGTAGTGTCTAAAGAAAGCAACTATATTTCTTAACAAGTCATTTTCATTGTGAAGCATACTATATACTTCAGAGGAAGTCAATAGGGAACTATGTATGCTTTACTTAGCCAACCATACAACCAAGGTAAACTAGTATATTCAAAATATATTTGAAATATAATCTGAGGTTATTATTTTTTAACCTTCCTTATTTTTATTAGTGTTTTTGCATACATGCTAGTGCATAAACCATAAAGATACAATTTACCAAATGATTAAAATGTAAATATCTAGTCAAGAACTGAAACACTGCCAGAACATTGAGGCTACAAGTATACTCTACCACAAGGGGGAAAAAAAAAAAAACATAAAAGATGGAAGATCCAAAATGCAAGAAGGCATGAAGAGCAAAGAATGGTAAATATGTGTGTAGCTGCACATTAACTGTGTTGACATAGCAATAATGTCCAAATGCTTTACAAATAAAATTAAATGCAGGGTAACATTACAAATTGGGATGAGATTAACTGAAGTGCAGTAAGCTCATAGTATTATCTGGGAAGATGGTAAAAGTATTGCCTTTATTTTTTAGTTAACTTGATTATGAAATATAATGAACGTATAGGAAGTCCATAAAGTATCAAAGCGTAGCTTAATAAAAAATTGGGAAGTGAATATCTTTATAACTATCCCTGCTCTGACACTTAAAGTAATGACTCTCTTCTTATTATTGCTGTGACAATGAAGTAAGTCTATTTATGGTAATATTGTAAATATTCTTTATGTGATTGAAATAATATGCATTGTGTTGCTGTTGGGTGAAATGATCCATATATGCATAACCGTTAGGCCATGTTTGTTTTATTGATGTTCAAATCTGCTCTATCCTGATTGATTTTTTTGTGTGATAGTTACTAATAGAGGCATATGCTAAAAATATTTCACAATGATTCTGGGGATTTATCCACAACTGTTTGTAATTTTACAACTCCTGAATGTGTGTATATGTATATATATATAGATAGATATGCTGGATGTATATATATGCTAGTATATAAATATATGGATGAGTATGTATGTATTAGCATGTATATATGTATATATGCCAGTGCATGTATCTATACATACACATATGCTAAAGTGCACATGTATATGCTAGTATAGAAACATACACTAGTGTGGGTTTATATGCTCCTATATCAATATATGCACTAGTTTATATCTGCTGATATATATTTGTATAAATGTATGTTACTATGTATATATTTATTTATTATGTACTTATTTTCCTGATGAAATTAATCTTTTATCTTTATTAACTGGCTCTCTTATGATACTTTTTTTGGCTTAACACATTTATCACAGGACTGATTCATGGCTATCCATTCTTCATGTTTTCGCTTTTTCTTTTTCTCCCACTCTACTTGTCTCCACCATGACTTTCTCCTGCACCCTCTGGGGATAAGATTAGTCTAACACTAAGGACACAGTCCTTTCAGATTCCAGACTCATCTTCCTCCACAGGCCCTGAATTATGATTTCTATACCCCTCTGTTACCCTTTCCCTCATCTCTACTAAACCCAGAGAATATTCCCCTCAAAGTGAAGAAAGCACAAAGTCTTTGGGGATGAGAGAGGAGGAGAAGAGTGCAAATGCTTTGTGTTCTGCTAAGCTCCCTGGATTCCCACTGTAGAGTACAACTTTGATCAGGAATTTTCCAGTAATTTGCTTGCTCTTAGATACCTTTAAAGTGACATTTTACATTTCTATATCCAAAGCTTTCAGGCTTTGTGTGTGAGAGACAGAATTCATGTAAATAACTTAGCCTACCATTTCCAGAAACCAAAATTCAACAGAAACAGTATTTTAGCATGGAATTGTCAGAGCTCCGATAATGGTACTCAAAGTATGATGCTTTGACGTACTGAGTCTTGGAACTAAAAGAGATTGGAAGGGCCCAAAAGCACAGTGTCTCTGACCTTCTCCTGCCCTTCTGTTGCTAGTTCCTCTTCCTCCCAGGTAACAAGTCATAGGAACCAGAATTCCTCTTTCCTAAGGCAGAGCACAGAAACCAGAACCTCTCTTCCCCAAAGCAAACCATAAAACCGAGAAAGGTCACTCTCTCCCTTCTCCCTTGAAGGCTCTCATTCCAGAAAGTCCTTCCCCAAACCCAGGAAGAAGGAAAACTTTATAAAGATGCCAAGAAAAATCTGAACAGGCAGGCCTTGCTGGGTTTCCCTTCTCTCTCTTTACCATTAGATCATACTCTTTAGTCCAATCACATTTCTGTACGGGTGTCCAAAATTCTTAATTGCACTTAAGCAAACAAATGGACAGTTTTTCCTGGGTCTTGGCATCTTCATTTCCTAAGGCTCCTATTTAAATCATGTGTTATCTGGTTAACCTGTCTTTTGTTAGAAAAGTGTGTCCATGATACTGATGATGAGTGAGGAATAGTTGAACTTCCCCCTTTCCTTCTACCTTTTCTCCCATAAAGAACTAAACTTTGACTGCTTCTTCATGGAATTACTAAAACTCTGAAATAATTTTTTTTTTTTTTTTTTTTGCAGTTTTTGGCTGAGGCTGGGTTTGAACCCACCACCTCCGGTATATGGAGCTGGCGTCCTACTCCTTTGAGCTACAGGTCACACCCAGAAATAAAATTCTTAATATCTAAGACTTTTAGATGCAGAAAGTAGATCTTTCATATGGGGAAATAATTAGGAACAAAATTTCCTGCCATCCAAGAAAAACTTTCCACTAAAAAACAGCATAGAAAGAAAACAGTTCTATTGCTGAGTAAGTATTAAACCAGACTACAAATGTTCATCACAGGTGCCAGCTAAAGAACTTGCCAAGAGGGAAATCTCATCTTTTTCTAAAGTCAAGCAGACACAACCCATGACACAAATGTTGTGATAAATGATAATTAATCTCCAAGTAAGAGGACATGACAGCACCATTTATCACACAGAATTTATTCTAAGTTTACCTGATAATCAAGGTGGTCATCTATGTTAGCTAATTGTTTCCATCCAAATAAATCACACAATACCTATATCTATATAATGAGAAGTTAAAACTTGGAGTCAGATGAAACTGACTAAGTGAAACTCTCAGAGACACCAGAAGATTGGGGTGCTATCTTTCTTAATGTTTACATTTCAAAGAGATGACTGTTGGCATTTAGAAAAATATGTGCCTGCATTATAAAATAGGCAAGAGGCTCATTTATACTTTATTTTTTTAACTTTGTTTTTTATTGAATCATAGGCAGGCTCATTTATACTTTAAAAAGATTTATGTACATCTCAAAGGAGGAGAGAGAAAAATATTGCCATTTCTAGTTTTCTAAAGGAAATGCTCTAAGAAAAGGAAGGAGGAAGTACCTTTGTATTTTTTTTTTTTTTGCATAAGGGAAAATTGATTTTTTTTCCTTATTTGACTTGCATTTACCCTTACATTTGATAGAAAAATCTCTGCTTTGAACTCCAATAAGTAAGCCCCAAGCATTGAACAGGTTGAAAGGCCCCATAACAATGAAAGACCTAGTCATTTTTACCCCATCTCAGTGGAAGAGAAGAGAAAACTGGTTAAAGAGAAAGTAATTGATGTAGGCTCAGGAAAAGGGGATGCTACTAGGTGTAGCCAAGTAATTCCCAATTTTATAATGAGCTAGGATCACAGATGTGATTTAGTCCATGCTTCCCATGAGAAACTCCAAGAGTGCAATATACCAACATCTGCAGCCTTGCAGTAGAAATAGCCACAGGTCAGATATATTTGTGATGAAATTCTGAAACTCTTTCAAGTGACTTGTATTTCACTTTTTTTTTTTTTTTTGCAGTCCCATTTCACTACCTGAGAATGGCACAGGTTTTTAACAGCTAGAGACATTTAGTGGACCTGAAATAAGTGCAGAAATAGTCTGAGGAATGCTGAGAAGCTGTGAAGAGACTCTGTTTTCTTTTTTTTTTTTTTCAGGAGTCATATCTATTTTCATTTAAGTAAATAATTTTTTATTAAATCATAGCTGTTTACATTAATGCAATTATGGGGTACAGTGTGCTGGTTTTATATACAATTTGACTCTGTTTTCTATGGGGATGGTGGCATATGTCTCTCATAGCTTTGGCATCAGGGAGCAGATCAGAGAGATATCAACAAAATGGGACTGATGACAAAGTCAGAGACATCTTGACAGAGGCCATAATGGGCAGAGAAAGGTTGTAAAACAGACGTAAACCTTAATGTGACCATTTAAAATATCCCACTATCTACAGTATAGATAGTCCAGAGGAAAATAGATGATGGAGATGAAAACCAAAATGTTTTCCTTTAAATAATACTATAAATTATACTTTGCATAATACTTCTATACTTTAAATAATTCCTTAAAAATTAAGGAGTGGCTGAATTTACCACCAACTTTCAAGTTTGTTTTATTTCTTCTCCAAAGTGGAAGATGGAAAGTAAAGTTTGGTAAAAAGGTAACACAAATTGTATCTTTGCACAAAACTTTTTATAACTTTGGTAATTATGGTATCCTAAGTGGGGCCTTATCTGAGATTCCAAAGAATTTGTGTGCAGTGCATATCTGCCTCAAGACCTAATATTAAGCTTAGATGGGAAGGGCAGTGACTCAGCTTGGAACCAAACCTCTAACCTTGTGAAAGCTGTGGGAGTGACTCAGAAATCATTGTTAATTTTCAAATAGTGGACCTTGATTAGACAGTGTAAGAATATGGCATAATCCATACTATCTCCTGAGTTAGTTGATATAGTACTGTCAGCAGAAGAAAAAATACCTATGGATGGTTACAGAAAAAAAATATATGAATGCCTTGGCATGGACCATAAATTGTTCCTGTAAGTATTAAACTTCTAAGAAGGCAAGAGGCAATTGCAGGTCTTTCTAGGAAAAAAATAGGCCCCAAGACCTTATCTAAAAATTATAGTTAGTTTTTGAACAAGAGATGATAGAACATTTCCATGACAGCCAAAGCTGTCATTATAGCACACACATTCTAATCTCTGTTTTACTTACTAAACAAAAGCAAAACTGAAAAATTCTGTAATAATTTATAGCTATTAAGAAAACCAGGCCAGTGATATGGAGAGGAGGTCACTGAGACCAAAGAACCTTTAGGACTAGAGACACTTTATTAATGAGAAAGCCTGGGAATGGTCCTTCTCTATGTTTATTTGGAGCCAAACAGTTAATGCCAAGAGAGTGTATTCTGATTCTTCTCTAGATAGGGAAGCATGACCAGGGAAGGAGTTTTGGAATCATACCCTTTTATTTGCACTTTTCACGCAAAGGCAATGTTCTTTGTTGTTTCCTTAAGGTCATTTAAGGCAGAGTACTACTATTCTCACAATTAAGATTTCTTTGTTGGAGTGAGAGAAAGATGAAGCCAATGTTAAAAGAATGCAGAGTCTACTGTGGGAAATAAGAATCAACTCCCAATGGAAGGAGTCAAAAAATGGCACCTGACATTTAGGTTATGGAATCCATCCTACCAGGATGACAGTGGGCAGAGGTGTTATAATGTCTACAATATACTTAAAATGTCAAACACACACACAAACACACAGACACACACACACGCACAGTGTATATTATTTGAATGTTTAGTTCAAACACTAACTTGGGTTCAGATATAACACAAAGAGCGTAATCCTAAAAAATCTGGCACTCAAATAAGAAGTCCAAAGTCAAGCGGCAGCTCCTGAAAGTGCTTCTGTTCTTCATAACTCAATGAACAAACTAGGCTTTTCCAATTGAAGTATTAAATACCAAGAATGGATTTTTATTGGTGAAATAGGTCTGTTGACTAGACTGACAGTTTTCATTAATGGACTATCATGGGTGAAATGAAAAAGTAGTTAAGGCTTATGAACTGACTGAACTTAGTGTGAGAGATATTGCCCATCCATGCACAAAGATATTTTAAGAATTTAATGAGGTTGGTAGTCTTTACCACTTGGAATAGCACTCCTAAACAGCCATGTGTCCCACTACATGTTGGAATTACTTAGAATGCTCTCAAAAGCTGCTGATGTCCTAGCCAAAATTCACAATAATTAAATCAGAATCCCTGGAAGAAGAGTCCAGGAATTAGTGGCTTTTTAAAACTTCCTAGGTGGCTCAGCACCTGGGCTAAAGTGGCTAAGGTGCCAGCCACGTACACCTGAGCTGGCAGGTTCGAATCCAGCCCGGGCCGGCCAAACAACAATGATGGCTGCAACCAAGAAATGATCGGGCGTTGTGTTGGGTGCCTGTGGTCCCAGCTACTTGGGAGGCGGAGGCAGGAGAATCACTTGAGCCTAGGAGTTGGAGGGTGCTGTGAGCTGTGATGCCATAGCACTCTATCCAGGGTGACAGCTTGAGGCTCTGTCTCAAAAAAAAGAACAGAAAAGAAAAAAGAAAAAACTAGGCAATTCCAGCATGCAATCTAGTTTTAGAACCACTAGTCTGAGAGGATATATAGTGCCCAGTCTTGTGATAATTTTGGATCTGCTTAGAGTGCCTCTTTTATGTAAGGAGGTTGTTAAAGTGCCTAAAGAGACAGAGAAATGGACTTCATGAGCCTGCAGAAGAGGTTGTGTGAATTGCTTTGTGCCTACCACTGTTTGATTAATCCACGACTGCATATATGGTAGCAATTATTCTAACACTCAATTTACCCTGACAGAAAAGTGTATGGGGGAAGCAATTACCCTTATTAATCTCTACCTTTGGGCAATGTAGTCTATCAAAATTAACCTAAGGCTTGTGCAAGAAAGATCAGTCTAAGTTAGATTTCACTGGGTGCTGGCAGTGGATGATGTAATCTGTTACCTAACCATGGGCTATTTTGTGTAAGATAGTTATTATTCTGTGGTACTGTATTCTGGATAGGGACTTAATTAGCATATTAATCAAATGGTGGAGACGTTAGCTAGTTTGTCTTTAATCTGGAAAGCGAAATTGTAGTAGGTAGACAAATATTTATTGGGTATAGCTACTGACCACAGGAGGGCAAACATGTCCTTATCTTTTTGGCTCTGTAACGAAACTAAATTTAGATACTGGACTTTCATTTTAGCTCATGGGTGGAGAATGTAATCCTTCAAATGTAATCCTTCAAATTGAAGGTAAATTAAATACATTCTGTTTCTGAATCTCAATCTCTACTAGGGTAGCACTCTTTTAATTTAGGAATTTTCTATTTGCCTTGAAGGTGATGTTATAGAGATTATTTACAAATAAGATGAAAGAGAGAGAGAGATTATGTATAACATTGGAATCAATAGGAATCCATAATGCATATTGACTTTGGCTGAGGTCTATGTAATCTTAATTGATCTTACTGGTTGATATCTCTCCACTGCCTCTGTGGTTCGAATGACCATGCAGCCTCTGCTCTGTGCATGATTTACTGCATATTGATATGCACATATCTTCATTTTCCTATCATTTTGAGGACTCTCCAAATCTCCAGCCCACTCTTAGTCATATGTATGTCCCTCTGAAGGATTCAGGCTACTCTTGAACGTTTCCCCGCATGTCAATTGAGGAATATGTACTCACAGCTTGTTACTCTAAAATTCAAGTGATAAAGTGATCTCATGACTTCTCCAAGAGCCCATCACTAACTCCTCTTTATGTTTGGATTTTGCTAAACCAGTCTAAATTGCTGTCACACACAAAACAGGAGGCCATGGCCCTGGGAAATTCAGTGCACACTTTATCACATGTAATCTTCTCTACCCAATTTTTTCATGTCTAATAGTGCATGGTTTTTTTCTTTCTAGGAGCAGAAAAATGTTCGCACATCCTTGTATAATATTTTGAGTTCAATACATATGGTGTACACTCTAGGTCTGATTTCTTCAAGCATGAGTAGACTAGAATATTATTGCAACTTTTCTGTGTGCTTTAAAAAAACTACTCAGAAACTCACTGACTTCTTGATTTTCAGTTGAGCTGGCACTCCCCTGATTCAAGGGATACTATTGACTCAATGAGTGGAGTGCTAAGGATCTAACAAAGACTTGTGGCAAATTTAATAGCTACACACGGGCTAACATTTTATCAGGATACCTGTATTAGCTTACATTTAATGAGCTTTGTGTGAGAAAACTGGAGCTCTGATATGTTAAGTGACTCGCCTGAGATTGCAATGGTAATTAATAGCGACTTTGGGCAGAGCAAAGTATAGTGTTTTTCTGTTGCTGGAAGCCCTAGAACTTGGAGGGGAGAAATGAAAAGTGACTTCCAGCTAGCTAGCTCAATATGAATAATTCATAAACACTCCTGTGCATTAGAATCAACCACAGAGCTTTTGTAAAATACATATGACTCTCTCTCAGCAAATGTGTAGACACAGCAGGACTGGAGTAGGTTCTATGCCTCTGTATCTAAGAATAATGTCAAAATATAATTTCTTATAAAGTAAACAAAGCCAAAGAACTTGTGTGATACACATTTAGTCTGCCTCCAATGTCACTATCATTAGGCATTCTTCCATAAGTGTCTTTGTGGTCTCTCAAAGACCAAATTGGAGGTAGCTAAAGCAGGCATTAGCTCTGATACATGTACAGCTTGAGGCAGTGGTTTTAAAATGTTTGTGTGTCTCAGGATCATCTACAATACTAGTTAAAATTATAATTATCAGGTACCACTCCCCAGTTGCCCTAATTGTTTTATGGACACTTGATAATGAATAATTAATAAACGGGTATACATTAGAATGTAATCTGAAGTCTGCTTTTATTATAACCTAAAAGTGAGGCTTCGTGCCCTTTAAGTTCTTATCCTCCCAGTATCTTCTAGCTGCTCTTGTTATATATGTACTAAAAAGAATTTAATCAATGGAAAAGTTAGTCTGTGTCCTACTGGTTGTGTTTCCAGTGCCCCCAGATAGTTGAACTTTCCTTCCTTTAAAGGCTACAAATGGTCTGCTTTCTGGTAATACCTTTGGAACATAGCATGGCAGTGAGTAGGAAGTGGGCGTATTTATATGTGGGCGGATTTGGCAGAATTACCTGTAAAAACCATTTCTCAAATTACTTCTAAGCCTGCTACCTGGAAACACCTTCTTCCAAATCTACCAAATGAGCTGTGATGTTTGTTCAGTGGAGAGCTTGAAATACTCAATTTGTTGATTGATAAGTACCTGTTGGGAGAGGAAAGAAGGCCTGCCAGGCACAATCTGCCTCTCAAAAACACAGATGGCAATAAATTTCAGGCCTCAAAAGCTCTGTTGACTAAGAGATTTGTTTAGAGTTTAATTATTTTGCAGGTAAGACAGGAGACAGATGCATCATACCAGGTCTAGCAGCAGATTGAACCTACGTATTGACACAAACCACCATGCCTTGGCCCCTTGTATGAATCCCCAGGAATACAGAGCCAAGAGTCCAAAGCCTGTGTGGTGAACTTCATTGTCTGTATGGCAAAAAAAAAAAAAAAAAAGCAGGTGAGAACCATTAGGAGAAATGTCACTGTCAGAATTATGATTAGGGCACCCTCCTTACTGATAGATTGACATCCAATGAGAAAACAGCTTGAGAAATGAAGGAGAGAAATATTAAGAAAATGAAAGCAGAGGAAGAGCTGGAAAATAAAACCCCATGATAGTATCAAGACACTAAGGAAATCTTATTTCCTTAGTCAAGAACCAGGAAAGCCTAAAAATAGTGGCGGGGTCAGAAAACATAAATGAAGTAACACCAGGAGAGTACTGAAAGGAAACAAAATGAAGTTTTTTAAAAAAACACCTTCTCATGGAAGAAAATATCTTACACTTTGTAAGATTGGATTTATTCACTGACATGAAGGCATTATAATTATATGTTTTATATGTTATCCTAACTACACCTTGAAAACACTGAGTGCAGGCATGATGCCATATTTATTGTGGTATTTCCAATATGAAGCATAATATTTAGCAACAGCAAGTGTTTGATACATGTTTCTCAAATGAATGAGTGTATTGGAAATGTCTCTGATTAAGTAGAAGGATAGCATGAGGCAAAAGATGAGAGATGAATTCTTTGAACCTATATAAAAGATTCATCATGTCCCCTACTTCCCTTAATTTTTGTTTTCTTCCTCTTTCCCTCTTTTATTTATTTCCTTCCCTTCTCATCTGATTTTCTTTGCTTTTCTTCCTCCATTTTTCCTGCTTTTTTTCCTTCCTTCCTCTTTTCTTCCTTCCCTCCCTCATTCTATATCTTCCTCCCTCTTGCCCTTCTGAAATTGAGGGAACTGAGGTTAAAAGGGCTAAATAATTTTTCAGAACTCTTCTGTTAATGTGATAAAAGAACATGAACAAGGAACATTTCTTTCATCGCTCAAGCCAGTTACACATCATATATACCCTCTAGTTTAGATTTATGTACAACGAGGAGAAACTGTCACCATGTGACAATGACACTGAATGAAGCTATTCATTGCTCTCTATGCATTGCTTTAAAATTATTACATCTAAAGAAATTAGTGGCACTTCACATTCTGCTGTATTTCAGGCATAAGAAATGTTTGGCTGTGATGGCCATTGAAAGGGCAGACATGAGTGATGGGAAACAGGATTTGTTAATAAGTGAGAGTCAAAAAGTACAATTAGCCTAGAATATCAACACAATAAGTGTTTTCTAAAATTGGCAGTTCTGAATTTAAATCACTATCTGGGGCTTTGCTGCACTTCAGCTGTGTGTTTACAACATCCGGATTAAAATGAAAGCATGAAAAATCTGTCAGTTCCTATTTGCTTGAGTACAGCATTCCATATATGTGCATGTCGCTTTTCCTGCTGAACCAATCTGTTATTTTGGGGGCCATATGAAGATGTCCACAATTATAATTTTATTTTTTTGTGTTGTCAAGTGACTGTTTCAGGAGGCAGAAGACTTGAACACCCTGATGGCTTTGACAGCCTCTGTGTATCCTGCAGACAGTCCTATCAACTAGAATTAAAACTAATAATACACGCCCTTAGAGTATTTCACAGATATTTTTGAGGGCAAATGAAATGGTGTTCAATGCACAGAAGAAGTTTTCCAAGGACCAGTGCAAGACACTTATGCATTCTCTTTTTAAGTGGAATAACGTGGTGATAACTGCTGAGGGAATAAGAAGCACTAAGGGCAATTGACCAACTTTATTTTACCTCATACATATTCTTACTTTTCCCTAGAATAAGTGAACTCTGAGTCTGGTCAGAAATAGTGAAGAATGCCATCTGAAGTTCTATTCAAATTTTGTTTTGTTCTCCTGTTGAAGTTTTTCTGTTACATTTATACCTTACATTTAAATTGACATTCTCATAAATTCTTGGCTTATTAGAAACTGTGCTTCAGGGAATCTGTTTTAATTTTAATTTTTTTAACTTTTAGAGATGATTATTACTTGATGCAATTAAAAGGATTGGAAGTGAATTGGCTACAGGCAGGGAGGGTAATTTGCAGGCCACAGCTTTGTGAGTCAGTTAAATCATTGGTGAGTGATGATCAAGAAAGTCATAAATTATAAACCAGAAATGTAGTGCTGGTTTTTAAAAATGTTGACCCTGAATTGTGTGTTAGTATTTTTAATTGATTTTACTAAAACATGAGAAATAGGGTGAATATTTTCTAAATATTGGAAGTATAGATGGAGTTAAAATAAAAGTAATATCTGATAAAAAATATTTGCTCAATGCTCCTCATTGTTCTCCCCCATGACACAGGAAGTGCTGAAGCTGCAACAACACCACAAAAATACCCAGCAAGACAGACAATAAACAAAAGTAGGTAGTTGAAGAGAGATTACCAATATAACATGCCCTAGAACTTGGTCCTATGATTGAATTAATTAAAGAACATAGCAAAATTGAGTCTGGAGCCTTGGAAGAGATAAAACTCCCCAAATCATTGTGTACCCTAGGAATATTTATTGAATTAGATGCTCAGAATGTTGTGGGTAGGACCAGCTTATAATGTTTTTTTGTGTTTCATGTGGTTCACATGAAATTATCTTTTGGGGAGCCAATGTGCCATAAATAATCACTTCTGATTGGGTTTGGAAAATTTCCAGTAGGCATGCATGGAGGTTTCTGCTGACTAAATATATCCATAGCTTGTTAGTTTACTTTTATTGAGGTTTTCCTAACAGGCAGCCAGGATAACTTCATGTGACAGACCTACGATCCAATAAGGAAACTAGTAAAAATCCATTTCTCAGTTTTGAAGATGGCTGACTAAAGACCCAAGCTACCAGATCATCTCAGAAAGAAAGAAAAATTTTAGAAGAATAAAGAAAACAGAAACCAGCAATCATAGAGCAGGTGTAAGTGAGAGAAATAGGCCAGAACCTGTGAGAGATTTCACGGGAAGACTTGTAGAACAGAAGAAAAAGGAAGAAGATATTGACAGTGGTCCACCTCCAAGAGGTTTAGAGTCCAGCGAAAAGGTAGGTGGAGTGGTCCGTTTCTGCCTCCATCACATCTCTGTTAATCAGAAAGCTCTCAAGCTTCTCCAGAACCTTTCTACCCTCATGAGCACAAAATCTGCTGCTGCCAGTAAACTGGGAACTTATTTAGGACAAAAAAGAGGGTTCCACACCTTTTGGGGGTGTTTCCCATCACCACAGAGCCAAGCTGAGACAGTAGGCGTTGTATTTCTTCTCCATCTGCTGTGCACCATTGTCCTCCCCATTTGGCCACTCAGTGGTCATTTCCCTGGTTCCCACACAAGCATTTCCCAACTGTAGCCCAGACTGAGGGAGCCACAGGGAGCCAGTGGGGCCTGAGGGATCTGCGTGACCTTGGAGCCTGGGCATTACAGGTGGGTTGCCTTCTGGGGAGAGGGACAGAGATGACTAGAGTGCCAGTTTTCCTCCATCCAGACTCTACTCTTTTATACTCCTGCCCCTCCCTCACCCACATCTGCCAAGAGAGATGCTTGAGTCAGGGCTCTTAGGAACTGTTGTTTTCCCTCTGTTGCTATGCCAACTGGACCAAGGCTTCCACAAAGATGGGGCCTAATTCTTTTCTCTTAAAAGCCTGCAACAGACTAAGAAAGTGAATGGACTATGAGCTTCCTGCTTACCAGCCCACCCCAGGCTGCTCCTCTGGCTGCTCCATCCGAGCAGCACATACACTGAAGCAGAAGGATATCAAACATGTGTGAGCATATTCCATAGGCATCTCAGGACCAGCAAGCTTCTTCCAGGACACGTCTCCCCCAGGAAACCCTCCCCAGCTCAGTCACGTTGCTTGGGGCAAGGGAAATTTGTGAACTACTCTTGGTAGGTGAAGGAGCCCTTGTGGGAAGAACTAAAAAGAGAGTGCACTATAGGTCACAACCACAGTGCACTCATGGAGCACCCTTCCTCCCACAAGGAAAGCCTCACTCCCAGTCCAGGCCAGGATCCTCGGGAACCTGAGCTAGTTTGTTTTCCTGTCTTCCAGCAGATATTGGAAGAGCTGGAGCAGGCAGGGAGAAAAGCCCACTCCTAATAGATTATGGCTCTCAGATAGCCTCTGCCTCCACAAGCAGAGTTTCTTGAGCAGCACCCCCTCCCCCAGTGGCTTTTCCTAGAAGTCTGGGAGCTAATTTTTGATTCTTGCTGAGACAGATATCTTAACAGATTTTGTGGAACCTCAGAGTAGGCTCACCCAATCCAGGCCTACCCAGCCTCGCTCTCACACCTGCCTCTGCTGTGGTGGAGAATAAGGACAACCCTAGAAGTTCAAGGGCTGTATCTATCTCCTGGGCCATTCAAGTGTTTCCCTTGAAGGGCTAAAGGTGATCACACGTCCCAGAAATAACACTGTAGCTCTGTAGCTTGTCCCTTTTGGCAAGTGCCACCTACTGACAGGGAGGTCAATTTCCACAACTCTTTACATCATTTACTGACTTAATCATTCAGTAATGTATCTATCCAGCAACTGGGCCCTCTTCAAAGCATCCACAAGTGAAGCCAAAAGCTCACATCCAACATATGCTACAGACACACTCTTATGAATGAAGGGGGTAGAAAAAAGCCCCATCTAAACGAAGGAAATTCCAAAAATAAAAAGTGACACCTCCCACAGATAAGAAGGAAGAAGTGAGAGAATTCCAGAAGCATTGAAAGTCAGAATGAAAGGACACCCTCAAAGGCAAACACTATATATCTAGCAATGGATTTCAACCAAAATGAAAATATTAAAATGACAGCAAAGAATTTCAAATATAGATTTTAAGGAGGATCAATGAAATATAAGAGAAAATAGAAAACAAACACAAGGAGACCAGAAAAACAATCCAGGAAATGAATGAAAAATTTCCTGAAAAGACTGATGTATTAAAAAAATTAGAACTTGGAGCGGTGCCTGTGGCTCAAAGGAGTATGGTGCCAGCCCCATATGCCAGAGGTAGCAGGTTCAAACCCAGCCTTGACCAAGAAAACTGCAAATAAGTAAATAAATAATAGAACTTATGGAAATGAAAAATTCATTTAAGGAAACACAAAACTCAGTGGAAAGTTTCAATAAGGACTATACCAGGCAGAAGAAAGAATTTCAGAGTTGAAGACAACTATTACAAATTAACTCAAGCAGTTAAAAATGAAGAACAGAGAATTAAGATGAATGAACAAAGCTTATAAAAATATAGGTTTATGTAAAACAGCCAAATATAAGAAAAATACACATCCCTTAGGAAGAAAAAGAAAATGCATAAGGGCTTTAAAACCTATCTGAGGCTAGAGATTTAGACATCTAGATACAGGAAGCTCAAGGAACACCTGAGAAATTCATTGCAAAGAAGCAGTCACCAAGACACACAGTCAGCAGATTGGACAAATTCAACATGAATAAGGAACTCCTGAAAGCAGTGAGGTGAAATAATCAAGTAACTTATAAAGGCAAACCCATTAGGCTATCTGCAGATTTCTCAATGGAGACCATACAAGGCAGAAGGGATTGAGGCCTAATCGTCAGTCTTCTAAAACAGAAAAACTGCCAATATAGAATTTTGTAACCTGCATACTACATGTCATGTATGAAAGAGAAATATGGACTTTTCCAGGCAAGGAAACAATTGAGGGAATTTGTTGAGACCAGACCTACCCTGAAGGAAATACTATCAAATGAATTATTCATGGATCAACATTTATACACACCCACCATAGGAAAATCAAACAAAAGCTAAAGATCACAGCTTATATAAAATAATGCCAAAAGAGGTAAAACAAAGCAATAAGGTACTACACAACAGGATGAACAGAACAGCATCTTACATATCAATTCTATCAATAAAAAATAAATGGTCTGACTATACCACTCAAAAGACTAGGGTGGATGAATGAATTAAAAAGTACAACTGGATTATCTACTGTCTCCTGAATACACATCTAGCCCATAAGGACTCATACAGAATTGAGGCGAAATAAGGGAAAAAAATAAAAAATCATTCAAATGGAAACCAAGAGAAAGCAAATATATCCTTTCTCATATCAGATAAAATAGACTTTAAAGCAACAATAGTAAAGAAAGGCAAAGATGGTAACTATGAAATAGTAAAGGGAACATAAAGGAAATAATTCAGCAAGACAACATAACAATCCTAAATATGTATAAATCTAACAGTGAAGTGCCAAGATTCACCAGGCAGACTGTATAGAAGCGGAGATGAACAGCAGTATTGGAATTGCCTGTGATTTCAACACCTCACTGACAGAATTGACCATATCATCCAAACAGAAAATAAATAAACTCTAGACTTAAATGAGACTTTAGAACAAATGGGCTTAATAGGTATTTAAAGAACATTTTACCCCCAAACCACTCAACATGCATTTATCTTATCCATGCATGAAACATTCTCCAAGATTGATCATATCTTAGGCCACAAAACTTGTCTCAACCAATTAAAAAGATAGAAATCATACTGTGGATATTCTTAGGCTATAATTGAAGAAACGAGAAGTCAATTCCAAGAGAAAGACTCAATTCTACAAAAAAAAAAAAAGTTATGTAGGGCGGCACCTGTAGCTTAAAGGAGTAGGGCGCTGGCCTCATATACTGGAGGTGGTAGGTTCAAACCCAGCCCCGGCCAAAAAAAAAAAAAAAAAAAGTCGTGTAAATTAAATAACTTACTGCTGAGTGATTATTGGGTCAATATTGAAATTAAGAGGGAAATCAAAAGATTTCTTTGTTGTTGTTGTTTTGCAGTTTTGGCTGGGGCCAGACTTGAACCTGCCACCTCCAGTATAAGGGACCGGAGCCCTACTCCTTGAGCCACAGGTGATGCCCTCAAAAGATTTCTCAAACTGAATGACAAAGAGAACATAAGCTACCAAAATCTATGGAATTCAGCAAAAGCAATCCTAAAGGGAAAGTTCATAGCCTTTATTGCCTACATCTAAAAGATAGAAATATCACAAATTAATAATCTAATGATACATCTCAAGTAACAATCAAAGGAAGAGCAAACCAAACCCGAAGCCCACTGAAAAAAATAAATAAAGTTTGATCAATGGAAACAAAATGGAAAATAAAGAAAATGCAAAGTATCCATTAAACAAAAAGTTGCTTCTTTGAAAAGATAAAAAAAAACTCAAAAACACTCTTTCTAGGTTATCTAAATAAGTTCAATCAGAAATGAAAAAGGAGATATTACAACTGATACCACAGAAATTCAAAATAACATCTACAGATATGGATGAAAATCTCCATGCACATCAACTTGAAAATGTAGAGGAAATGCACAAATTTTTGAAAACACACAAACTTCCAAGACTCACTCAGGAAGAAATAGAACTCTCGAACATATCCATAATAAGCAATGAGATTAAAATAGTAATAACAAAATATTTTACAAAAAAATCCCTGGACTAGCTGTATTCACAGTGGAACTTTACCAGATCTACAAAGAAGAGCTGGTACCTACACCATAGAAATTATTCCATAACATCGAGAAGGAAGGAAACACCCTCAACTCATTCTAAGAAGCTAGTACAACCTTGATACCCAAGTTAGGAAAGGACATAACAAAACAAGGAAACTACAGACCAATATCCCTTATGAACATAGAACAAAAACCCTCAATAAAATACTAGCCAACCAAATTCAATAACACTTCAAAAAAATAATATACCATGATTAAATATGCTTCATCCCAGGGATGGAATACTAGTTCAACTTGCATAAATCAGTAAATATGATTCACCACATTAACAGAAGCAAAACCAAGGTCAGGTCAATAGATGAAGATAAAAATCATTCAAGCATTTGATAAATTCTAGCACTCCTTCATAATAAAAACCCTCAACAAACTAGGCATAGAAGGAGCATACCCCCAAATAATAGAAGCTACATGGGACAAACCCACATCCAGCATCATACTGAATGGGGAAAAGTTGAAAGCATTATCCCTAAGAACTGGAACAAGACAAGGGTGCCCACTGCCATCACTTCTAATCAATATTGTTCTGGAAGTCCTAGCCAGAGCCATCAGTCAAGAGAAAGAAAAAAATAAGTGTGTCCCCATGGAGAAAGAAAAGGTCAAACTATTGCTTTTTCCTGTAGAAAACCCCAATAACTCCACCAACAGATTCCTGGAATTGATAAATAAATTCATCAAAATCTAAGGTTATGAAATTAATGTACACAAATAAGTAGCATTCCTATACACCAATAATAGCCAAGCTCAAAATCAAATCAAAGACTTAATGTTATTCACAATAGCTACAAAGAAAATAAGATACTTACAAAAATATTTAACCAACGATGTGAATAATCTCCACAAAAAGAGCCACAAAACCTTGAGGAGAGAATCCATTGATGACACAAACAAATGGAATTAACACTTCATGCTGACGGATTGCAGAATTCACATTGTTAAAATGTTCATACTAACCTAAAGTAATTTATAAATTGAATGCAATTCCCATCAAAATACCTACATCATATTTGACAGATCTAGAAAAAATAATTCTACAATTCATTTGAAACCAGAAATAGCATGAATAGCCAAAACAATCTGAAGAAAAAAGAAAAAAATTGGAGGCCTCACATTACCAGACTACAACCACCAGGCAGTAGTCACAAAACAGCATGAAGAAATAGGAACATGGACCATGAAATAGAACAGAGAACCCAGATATAAAACCATCCACATTCGCTGGGCACCGGTAGCTCAGTGGTTAGGGCTCCAGCCACATGCACGAGGGCTGGTGGGTTTGAACTCAGCCTGCACCTGCTAAACAAAACAAAACAAAAGAAAACATAGCCAGGTGTTGTGGTGGGCGCTTATAGTCTGGCTACCAGGGAGACTGAGGCAAGAGAATAGCTCGAGCCCAAGAGTTTGAGGTTGCTGTGTGCTATGACGCCACAGCACTCTACCGAGGATGACAAAGTGAAACTGTCTCAATTAAAAAAAAAAAAATCCACATATGGTCGACTGATCTTTGACAGAACAGACTATAGCAACGACATACACTGAGGAAAAGAATCCCTATTCAATAAATGGTGGTGGGAAAACTAGATAGCCACTTTTATTTATTTATTTTATTATTATTATTTTTTACAGTGAAAAGTTATACATTTAGGATTGGCCAGCTGGACTTGGTTTATATGTTCCCAATTTTATTGGCAACATCCAAAGCATCATAATCAGGAGCCAGTCGAACATATGCCTTCTTCTCGCCCTCAGGCCTGATCAGGGTGTTGACCTTGGCCACATCAATGTCATAAAACTTCTTCACAGCCTGTTTGATCTGGTGCTTGTTGGCTGACATCCACAATGAACACAAGTGTGTTGTGGTCTTCTATCTTCTTCATGGCAGACTCAGTGGTCAGGGGGAATTTGATGATGGCATAGTGGTCAAGCTCGTTTCTCCTGGGGGAGCTCTTCTGAGGATATTTGCGCGGCCTCCAGAGTCTCAGGGTCTTTGGCTGCTGAAGGTGGGTGATGTACAGATCTTCTTTTTTTTTTTTTGTGGCTGTGGACGCCTTTTAGCACTGCCTTCTTGGCCTTCAATGCCTTTGCTTTGGCTTCGGCTTTGGGAGGGGCAGGAGTAGGGTGCCGGCCCCATATACCTAAGGTGGCGGGTTCAAACCCAGCCTCGGCCGAACTTGAAAATAGAAAAATAGCCAGGCGTTGTGGTGGGTGCCTGTAGTCGCAGCTACTCGGCAGGCTGAGGCAAAAGAATCGCCTAAGCCCAGTAGTTGGAGGTTACTGTGAGCTGTGTGATGCCACGGCACTCTACTGAGGGCGATAAAGTGAGACTCTGTCTCTACAAATAAATAAATAAATAAATAGGCTCTTTTCACTAGATAGTCACTTTTAAAAGACTAAAAAAGGATTTGCACCTTTCACCACTACAAAAATTAAGTTACAATGGATAAAAAACTTAAGCCTACCTTAGGAAACTATAAGAATTCTAGCCCCTGGGCATCAAAAGTATCCAGATTTCCAACTTCAGCACTCCAAGTCACTTGAGGGAGAAACCAGTTCTTTGAGTAGGATCCCCCAAATTTAGAATGTTCAAACATTTATTCCAATCTTGTTTCTTTTTCTCAAAGAAATT
>CAUYON010019367.1:0-16603 GCA_963573935.1 Arctocebus calabarensis | reverse complement strand
GTTAAACCAGCCTTGCATCCCTGGGATGAAACCTACTTGATCATGATGTATGACTTTTTTAATGATAAGCTGTAATCTATTGGCTAGGATTTTGTTGAGAATTTTTGCATCTATATTCATGAGTGAAATTGGTCTGAAATTTTCCTTTTTAGTTGGGTCTTTTCCTGGTTTTGGTATCAGGGTGATGTTTGCTTTGTAGAAGGTATTGGGGAAGATTCCTTCCTCCTCAATTTTTTGGAATAATTTCTGCAGGATGGGAATAGGCTCTTCCTTGAAGGTTTGATAGAATTCTGGTGTGAAGTTATCCACACCATGGCATTTTTTTGGTTGGAAGATTTTTTATAGTTTCTGTAATCTCAGTGCCTGAAATTGGTCTGTTCAGGAGCTCTATTTCTTCCTGGCTAAGTCTAGGGAGAGGGTATGATTCCAAATATTGATCCATTTCCTTCACATTGTCAAATTTCCAGGAATAGAGTTTCTGGTAGTATTCAGAAATGATCTCTTGTATCTCTATGGCATCAGTTGTAATTTTCCCTTTATCATTTCTGATTGAGGTTACTAGAGATTTTAATTTTCTATTTCTGATTAGTCTGGCCAAAGGTTTGTCTATTTTATTTATTTTTTCAAAAAACCAACTCCTTGCTTCATTAATTTTCTGAATGATTCTTTTGTTTTCAATTTCTTTGAAATCTGATTTAATTTTGGAGATTTCTGTTCTTCTGCTAGGTTTAGGCTTAGATTGTTCTTCTTTTTCCAATTCCATAAGATGGCTTTTGAGTTTGTTGATGCGCTCTCTTTCTGTTTTTCAAATGTAGGTGTCTAAAGCAATAAATTTTCCTCTTAGAACTGCTTTTGCAGTATCCCACAGGTTTTGGTTGCTTATGTCTTCATTGTTGTTATGCTCAAGGAAGTTAATGATTTCCTGTTTTATTTCTTCCTGCACCCAACTGTCATTCAACTGAAGGTTGTTTAATTTACATGCCTTTGTGTGGGGTTGAACATTTTTGTTGGAGTTGAGTTCCACCTTTAGTGCCTTGTGGTCTGAAAAATACAAGGTAAAATTTCAATTCTTTTGATTCTGTTGAGGTTTGTTTTGTGTCCTAGGATATGATCAATTTTGGAGAATGTTCCATGGGCCAATGAGAAGAATGTTATTCTTTATCTATGGAATGGAGTGTTCTATATGCATCTATCAAGCACAGTTGTTCTAGGGTCTCATTTAAGTCCCTTATATCCTTATTTAATTTCTGTTTAGAGATCTTTCAAGCTCTGTAAGAGGAGTGTTAAAGTCCCCTGTTATTATGGTATTATAGGATATCATATTGTTCAAACTGAGTAAGGTCTATTTGAAGAATCTAGGAGCATTTAAATTGGGTGCATAAATATCTAGAATTCAAACAACTTCTTGTTGTATTTTTCCCTTGACTAATATAAAGTGACCCTCTTTGTCTTTTTTGACTTTAGTTGTTTTAAATCCACATGTATCTGAAAATAAGATTGCAATTCCTCTTTTCTTCTGAATTCCATTTCCCTGAAAAATTGTCTTCCAACCCTTAATTCAGAGTTGTGTCTTTTGAAGCTAGGTGTGTTTCCTGAAGACAGAAAATGGATGGCTTGTGTTTTTTAATCCAGTCAGCCAATCTATGCCTTTTCAGTGGGGCATTCAAGCCATTAACATTTATTGAAATAATTGATAGGTGTGGTAGTGTTCTCTTCATCTTATTTTGTTAGAGTCCATTGCTTAGTTTTATCTTTTGCATCAGTGTGGAAGTTTAATTTCTGAGTTCTTACTTTGCTGTTGATCCATTGTGATGTCAGTGTGTAGAACAGGTTGAAGTATTTCCTGTAGAGCTAGTCTTGTTGTGGTAAATTTCCTCAGTGTTTGTATATCAGTAAATGATTTGATTACTCTGTCAATTTTAAAGCTTAGCTTCACAAGATATAGAATTTGGTCTGGATGTTGTTCTGTTTAAGTAGATCAAAGATAGATGACCATTGTCTTCTTGTTTGGAAAGTTTCGTTAGAGAAGTCTGCAGTCACCCAGATGGATTTGTCCCTATAGGTCAACTGGCACTTACTCCTGGTAGCTTAAAGAATCTTTTCTTTTGTCTTGACTTGGTTAGAGTCGAGGTGACCTGGGGTCTAATAGCCCTCTGAAAAGAGAGTGTCAGAATCTTTGTTGCTATTTGGGAAGTTTTCATTTATAATATTCTCTAGTATGGCTTCCATTCCCCTGGGGCATTCTTCTTCTCCTTCTGGGATACCTATACCAACACATACCTGGGATACGTATATGTTGAACGTTTCATAGAGTCCCTTAATTCCGTCAGTGAACATTTTGCTTTCTCTCTCTTCTTTTCTGCCTCTTTAACTATCTGAGTTATCTCAAGAGCTTTGTCCTCTACTTCTGAGATTCTTTCTTTTGCATGGTCTAATCTGTTTTTGATACTTTCTATGGCATGTTTAAGTTCCCTAATTGACTGCTTCAGTTCCTTCAGCTCTGCTATATCCTTTCTATATTCTTCATATCATTCATCTCTTATTTGATTCTGTTTTTTGTTTTTGATTCTTTCCTTTTGGTTATTTTCCACTTTATCAGCAGTTTCCTTCATTGTTTCCATCATTTCCTTCATTGTTTTCATCATCTGTATTCTAAATTTCCTTTCTGTCATTTCTAACATTTTCTTATAAGTGGAATCCTTTGCAGTAGCTACCTCACAGTGCCTTGGGGGGGGGGGGTTTGCTCTGGACTGGTTTTTCATGATGCCAGAAGTTTTCTGCTGATTCTGCCTCATGAGTGATTTCTTTTATCTGTTTATTTGCCCTAATTTTCCTTTCACTTCCTCCTGCTTTTTAAGTTGCCATGCCTCTGGACTAGGGTTTCAGTGAGTCCTTTTGGTACAGGACCAGAAGGATGAGAAGACTGAAAAGCAAGAAGGAAAAAAAGAAAAGAAAAGAAAAAGGAGAAGGAGAGGGGGTGGGTAGAAGCAACTATTGACGAAAAGAAGAGAGGCACAGAAAGAGGGGAACAGGAGCAATACAGGTATACAGTAGGGTACTTTGACCCAACTTTAAGAACCCCCAACCTCTGGGGGTGCCAGGTTGGGTGGTTAGGTCAGTTACTCTTTCCCAGCCTGTTTGGACACAGTACCCCACTTCCAACAAGTAGAGAGGAAAGATAAAAATGTAATAAATCAAACCAAAACAAGCAAACCAAAAACTTTATGGGATAAAATTGGGGGGGAAACCAAATAATAGGTGTAGAAACACTAGCAAAAATGAAGTTCTAATCATTGAGAAAGGAAACAATGGAAAATTAAAGAAAAATGAAGAAATAAAAGGAAAAAAAGAAAAGAAAAATCTATAGGAAAAATGTTGAAATTAAAAACAAACCAAAAAAACACAAAAGAAAACAATACCAAAAACAAAGCAGTATATATATCTTGCTGAATATTGTCTGGGCAATAAGTGATCTTCTGGGGTATGATATATTAATCACAGTGCTGATATGGCTATAGGAAATGGAGACTGGAGGCCTCTAATGATTTCTCAAACCCCACAGGGTGGAGAGCCTAAATCCTCCTCAGCCTGCTTAGAAGCCACTTTAAATTGCTAACTTGGGCTAAGCAGAAGCTTTCCCAGGAAAGCGCTGTTGCTGAAATCACTCCTTAAGTGGCCATCCACTTACCCAGTGTGCCAAAATTGGTCTCACTCTATGTCCCTGAGGGCTAAGGCTGCAAGGCGTCTCAGTCACTAGATTACTCACTCCCGCCCGATGCATGTTCTGCAGTCCTGAGGGTGGAGCTTGCCAGGGCAGTTCTCCCACAATGGCTCTGCACGGCCCACAGTCAAACACTGGTAGCTCCGTCTGGCTCGGTGGCTCAGTCTGGGGCCTAGAGTTGTCAAAGACCTCTGCACTCTTGCCCAAGATCTCCCAAGGTAGTTCAACTGAGTGCCAAGTTCAAAAAAACCCAAAGAGCTCACAAGTAAGTCCTTTCCAGTTTGCAATCTCACTGCTGCTATACCTACAGCTGCCAGCAGGATTAGACCAAACGAACATACGCAGCCACTTGCCAGTTCTCCACTTTTTTTGCCTTCCTCAGAGGGTCCAGAAGTCTCACGCTGTCTCCCTGTGTCCCCAAAGGGATGTTTCTGGGCAGATCCCGCCAGCCAGAGATGCCTGAAGTCTTCTCTCCCTAGTCTCATCATGCCTGGTTGCAAGGAAGCTGCATTATTATTATTAATATTGCTTAATATTTCAATGCAGCAATCATCTGATTTCTTTTCTAAATGTATTTATCTTCTTTCATTCTTTATGAGGTTTTTGTTTCTAGTCCTTATCTTAAACATAGTTATTGTTATTAAATTTTAAGCCTTTTTAGTTCTGTGAAGACAAAAAGTAGAAACCTAATAAACACATGTATATGTAAAAATAAATCCATAAATAAATAAAATAAAATTGAACATTTTAAAATTTTATATTAAAACATCATTTATTTTTCCAGAAATTCCCTCCTTCTTTAATCCATTCATTACAAATATTCACTGATTGCCTGGTAGCATATAGTATGCTAGTACATTTCCTTATAAAACATCAACTTTAATTATTTGTATCAGCTACTCTAATAACAAAGTTATAGAGTACATCTGGGGCAACATTAATTTTTATTCCATAAAAAAAGTTTTAAAGGGGTAAAAATCCAGGCACATTCAGATCAATGTTCTGCGTACATGCAGATTATGCAACACGCTCAGATCACACTTTATAGCCATCATAGATGCACATGTGTTTCTACTTGCCCTTTGGTGTGGCTAAGGGATGAACAATGATTTATAGGGATAGACATTTCAGGAGAATGGTATGAGAAAGAAGGCACCAGAACAGGATTAAACAGGATATTGTAAAAGTTGGACACATATGAAAAAAACTGGAAGAAAAGCTTCTTGTGAATGTCAAGACCAGGAAAGAGGCCAGTTGCTGTGGCTCAGGCCTATAATCCTAGCACTCTGGAAAACCTAAGTGTGTGGATCACCTGAGCAAGAGTGAGACCCTGTCTCTACTAAAAACAGAAAAACTAGCTGGGTGTCATGGCAGGTGCCTGTAGTCCCAGATACTTGAGAGGCTGAGGGAAGAGGATTGCCTGAGCCCAAGATTTTGAGGTTGCTGTGAGCTATGATAAGGACATGGCGCTTTACTCAGGGTGACAAAGAGTAAAAAAAAAAAAAAAAAAAAAAAACTAGGAAAGAAAACCCCTCAGCTGGGATGAGAAAGTGGAGAGTTGCTGGAGACAAGTTTTAGCCAGAGTGCAAGTACTAGTACCTTGGAAATTGCTGAAGGGTAAGGAGCCTGAGGCTTACTCCCTCTTTTTTCTACAATTTAATAAAAGAACACATATAATGAGTTGCCAAAGAGATACTAGACAATCAATACTAGACCAGATGACCCCAAAGAATAGTCCTTTCTGCTAAACTAAATCAGAGCATGTGCCTTGGACAAGAGACTTGGAGGGTCCCCTATTATCCTACCAGCTTTAGGAAGGATCACAGTCTTGCCTCACAGACTCTGTTACCTCTTGAAAATTGATGCCTTCCCTGGCTGAGGTGTGCTTATTCATGGGAGCTTGGGAAAACTCATGGGCTCTCTTACCCACCATGAGACAGACAGTCAAGACAGATGCGATGCAATATTTTTTTGCATCAACACCTAGTGATATGATTCAAGGACTACTGGGCTCTATGAGTCCATCAGCCACCCTCCACCCACCTGAAGAAGCAAGGAAGTGACAGGAACATGTGTGAAAGTTCCCACTCCAATACTCTTCCCCCAGGACATGACCAGAAGGTGTCTCTGCTTTGAAAACAGTAGAAAAAGCAAACACCATTCTCCATTTACCAAAAGACTCATCATAGCTTTTCTGAATTCAATTTGAGACATACTTGCAGAGTTTCTTGATCCCAGCCCTCCTGACACAATCTTATCTGTAAATATTCTTAGCAGAAGTAAAAAAGCAAAATTGGAGATTTTTTATCTTTTACTCACATTTTCTTTATAGGATTGTTCTCACAACTAGGCTGATGTCCTTTGAAGTATGAAGGATCAGACCCAGGACAATCTAATCTCGGAGAAGAGTCTCTTTCTATTGAAGTGAATGAATATCAGCGCGTTGGCTCATGGTCTGGGGCTGTAGGACTACATGCGGCTTCTTCACCGTTCCCCTCAAGTGAGCCTCTTGAAGGAGACTCTAGTTCATGTTCCTAAAAATTAGAAGCAGTAAAAAGAAAAGGTGGATGGGGTGAGAATGTGCAATACTGTGTGCTCCAAAGTGAAGCCTTTGTATGAAGACAGGAGGGGAAGGAACCACAGGGGAAGTGCCCTCCTTAGGTGGAGTGTGGTGTGGTCACCCCCAAATCTGCCTCCCCTTGACTGGACAAGAGATGTTTTATGTACTATCCTCCTTGGGGCAGAGTCTCGCTGCACCAGAGCCTTCCTCAGCGCTCCCCAACTCCAGGGCTGCTGGGACATGTGCCTGAATGTCCTTCTTGTATATCTCGGGTACCAGGGAGTCCATCCATGGCTGAATCCAAGGAAGTCAGGCCTCCTGGCTCTGAGCCTGGGCTTTCTGGGCAGCCCAGTGGAGACCATCCCAGATAAAGATTACTCTTTGGGGGGCCTTTGTTTTTTTTAGGCAAAGGAATTTCAAGTAAAGCTTTACGAGATTAGGGCTGAAGAAAGATTGAAATAGAGACCAGGCCTTCTCCTTGCCAAATAGAGAAAGATCTTCCACACTGGTAGAGTGCAAAAGAGTCCTCCGGAAATGGTTTTGTCTGCTGTGTGAATTTCTGCATAAATCTAACACCCAAGAAGGCTTGGAATTCTGGCAAGTGGAAGACTTCTAGAAAACACAATTCCTCATACAGTTTGACCTTGGTCATGCAAGGATAAAACAAAACAAAAGCTGTCTGGACAGAAAGGCTGGCAGGAAACAGTACAAAATGTTAACAGAGCCGGTTACACATGTATATAGTGCAATGATTCTGGAGTCAGTCAGACATGGGTTTTCATCTGAGCTCTGCCTCTTAGCAGCTGTGCTGCCTTAGGCAAGTTGCCTTATGTCTCTGAAAGTCCATTTCTCCCTACAGTAGGAAAAAAAACACCTATCTTAAATCACTATTGTGAAAATTACATTACATAGTATGTATGTTGTTTAGATCTTAAAGGGATGCTCAGAAATTGGTGCTCAGAAACAGGCTTGTTCAATGAGGCTCCTCACAGGGCTCTTGTGGTCTGTTTTGTGCCAGCGAGGCCTGCTTCATCGGGGGAAGTTTGTACCCTGTGCCTCTAGCTGCAACAAGGAGGATGTGGGATGATGGAGAACCAGAGAGCAGAGAAGAAGCGGCTGCCCACAGCTGCAGTGTTTTCCTCTCATTAAGCAGCCAAAAACCCTGAAAGAACACCAGGGATAATTTTTTATGTGTACACAGTCAGACAAGGAGATGCCGTAAGTTACACTCACTTGCTGCAAATGTCGCACAAGGGGTGGAATTCTCCCTTTAACTAAAATATGGTGCAAACCATGGAGACCAAACAAGAGACTTGAGCACTCATTTGACACTCAAAGATGGGCTCTCCAGTTGCCCAATGCACTCCCAGCCTCGTCTGTCCTGTCAGGCACAAAGGATCAGGCCCCTAGGCTGGGTGACGGGCAGAGGAATCACAACTTCTCAAATTATGACTATTGCAAGCAGCAGGAAGGCAGGGAAAGCACGGGTAGGAATTTGCAAACTTTTCTGTTGGTTTTTAGTGGTTTATTCTCAAGAGTGTAAACCAGTAAATAGCTCATGGAATTTAGAAATGAGAATGACTGAGCAGGTCTAAGACTGACTTCCCCATGAAAGGCTCCATTTATTGACATCCCCAAAGTCAGTTCCCAAAGTGATCTTGGTCAATTCAACTAGCAAAGCCAGGTCTATAAGCCAAGGCTCCGGACTGCCAGCCAAGAATGTTTCCTCTAAAGATGGATTTTGCTGTGCCCTATTTTTCTGGAATGATTTGTTCCACCTTCTGGGAGGTGCTTACCAGAGGGGCTGCCATGCAAATTGGAAGACGGATCTTGGATCTGAGCTGAGTGAGAATTGGAAGCACAGACCTGACACCTATATAGCCCGAGGGGTGCTGTTCTTCACTGCCACAGGCTATCACAAACCCCTAGCTAACGCCAGCAGGGATGGAGGGCAATGTGCCAACCTCCAGGTCAGCACTCATGACTCTAATAGTAGGACTAGTGATTAGAATGAGAGTACTGACTCAGACTGGGACCTGGTCACTATCTGCGAATGGGGACAACAGATGATCCCCTCATGGCACCATGGCAACAATCAGAAAATAGACTGGCTGCCGGGCACCGAACAGTAGAACAGTTGTGTTCTTCCAATGGCTCCCTGCTGGCACACACTCTTCAGGATGTATGGGCAATGGTATGTTCAGTCCTTAGAAATCATCATCTCTATCACAGATGACTAGCACATGCACAGAGACTAAACCATGAGGATAACAAGATAAATGTGAAAATTCAGCTGAACGCGATTATTCTTTCTTAACAGTTTTGAGATGGAACTCATCTATTTAAAGTGTACAATCCCAGTTTTTAGAATACTCACATAATTTTGCAACTCTCATCCCAGCCCAATTTTAAAACATTTTCATCACCCCAGAAGGAAACTCCACATCTATTAGCTATCACCCCCAGTCCTTGGTCTTCCCCAGCCCTGGGCAACCATTAATGTACTTTCTGCCTCTACAAATTTGCCTGTTCTGGACCTTTCCTAGAAATGGTATTGCACAGTATGTGGTCCTTTGGTACTGGTCTCTTTCACTTAGCATAATGTTTTCAAGGTTGTCCATGTTATAGATCAGTTCTTCTTTTCATAACTCTCACGACCGCTTTTCTAGACCTTAAAGTGCCTCTGAGGCATCTTCTAACATTTTGGTTACTGTTGGAAATCAGAATGAAAATAAATTCTATTTACTCAAGCTTTCAAAGTGCTAATGTAGGAGGCATTGTGTTGTCCATGGAAAAGAAGACAAATTGTACAATAATATGAAGAGGTTTATTCGGAGCCAAATTTAAGGACCATGGCCCATAGCTGTGCCTAAGAAACCTTGAGCAAGTGGACATGCTATGGGTGGGGTACAGTTTGGTTTTATACATTTCAGGGAGACAGGAATTACATGTAAAGTCATAAATCAGTACATGGAGGATGTACATTGCTTTGGCCTGAAAAGTTGGGATATCTCACATCTCCAAGGGGAGGTATACAGGTTATAGGTGAGTTTAAAGACTTTTTGATTTGTAATTAACTAAAGAAATGAAGTTTCATCTAAAGGTTCAAAATGTTTTAAGTTAAGATGAAGTCTGTGGATAGCTTGAGCTCAAGAATTTGAGACCAGCTGAGCAAGAACAAGATAACATCTCTAAAAATATCCCAGCAGGGCGGTGCCTGTGGCTCAAATGAGTAGGGTGCCGGCCCCATATGCCGGAGGTGGCAGGTTCAAACCCAGCCCCGGCCAAAAACTGCAATATATATACATCCCAGCGGCATTGTGGTGGGTGCCTGTAGTCCCAGCTACTTGGGAGGCTGAAGGAGGAGAATCTCTTGAGCCTAAGAGTTTGAGGTTGCTGTGAGCTATGATGCCATAGCAATCTACCCTTGCCAACAGAATGAGACTCTGTCTCAAATAAAAATGAGGAAGTCTGTTAATCAAAAATAAGCCACTGTCCATATACCCACACTCAAGTGATTTGTTATATAAACTGATGACCTTCAGGTATCCTTCAGTCTTTGTCTTGCATAGCCTTAGGCCTGTTAATGAGTTACAAAGAACATCTTTAAGAAGAGAGGGGGCTATGCCCTTGGCTGAGAGGGGGTCCGTTTAGTCATCTGGGGAAAGCTTAATATTTTATTTTATTTCATAGTCTTATTACTAAGATGAGGTAAATCAATTTGCTTATCTTTATCAATAACTACCAAGTTCCCGGCTTAAGAAATACTAATTTTTAGTTATATGTTGTGGGTATAATTTTCTGGTCATGCATAAGTCTAAGAATTATTGCAAGAAAAAATTATTGCCAAAATAACAGTGCCCAGGAACTTGGAACAGCAAACAGCTCCGTTTCCCCTGATGAATTTTCATGCATCTCAGGAATGCACAGGACTGCCCTCTGCTGAGCAGAATGCCAGGGAGACGAACAAATCGTAAGACTGTAAAGAGACACCAAAGGGCCAAAAGGTCTGCTTCTCACAAATTCAGCTCCATTTATTCATTATTCAAAAGATATTTAAAAGGCACCTGCACTGTGCTGGTGGTTACACAAAGCTGGGACCGTGATTCTTGTCTTTCAGGATCTCTGTGACTAGAGGAGTTCTTTCAGTCACATGCTGGGACTCCTTTTCCACACAACCTTCCCAACTTCAGGGATTCCCTGGGCTGGAACACTGTGCAGAACACCTATCCCAAGTGCCACATCAAAGGCATCCCAAAGGGAGTTGGTAAAATATAAAAGCAGCACAGATCATTAGAGCTACAGAGAACTGAAGTGAGATTACACAGTCCCAGACCCCACAGGTTACGTATAACAAATGAGTCTAAAACATAGTGGTTTAAAGAAGCAGAGTTAACAGTAATTTATTGTCTCTCATAATGTTCATGGTTCAGGAGTTCAAGAGTGGATCAGTGGGTGATTCTGGCTCAGAATCTTTACTGAGGTTATAGTCAAATGTCAGCTGGGGCTAGAATCATCTGAAAGCTTGGCTGGGGCTAAAGGATCTGCTTCCCAGGTGACCCACTCACCCAGGCTAGCATGTTGACACTGGCAAGATTGCTCCTCTCCACGTGGTTCTCCCCACAGGGCTGGGTGAGTGTCCTTAAGACATGATGGTTGGTGTCCTCAAAAGTAGGTAATACAAGAGACTCAGCGTAACCCGCAATGCCTTTTCAGACCTGGTCTCAGCAGTTGCATCTTATTACTTCCACCATATTCTATAGATCACACAGCCAGCTACCATTTAATGTGGGAGGGCCTGATATAAGATCACATATACTAAGAGGCAAGAATAGTTGAGGGCCATCTTGGAGTCTAGCTTCCACATTACAATTCAGTCTTTCTTCTATTTTCCACCCTGAAGGTCAAAGTCTAGACTCCTAGATGTTGTCTGCCTGAATCCTCCATGGGCTTGAGCCTCCTGCTCTGACTGGTCTGTCCTCACATGCCACTGACTCTTGAAAATCTCCTATGCAGGTTGAGTCCATTCCTCCTCCACATGGTTCCTTCAATTATCTAAAAATACTGAAAGAACTATGATCCTTTAATAAATATTGATTGATATAAATGTCTTAACACAATAACTAAGAAAATGCCATGAAGGGTATGTTAAACAGTTTGATGAAAATATTTCAGATTGCATATGAAACCAGCACAATGCATCCAATGATTGCATTAATGTACACAGCTATGATTTAATAAAAACAGAATAAATAAATAAATAAATAAATATTGATTGAGACCCACTCTGCACCAAACCCATTGTGACAGCCACTGGGGATACGAAAATGAAAAAGATAGCCTTTTCCCCAAAAAGGCTCATTTTGGTTTAACTTCTTTACTTGTGTTCCAACAGGTCCATGCCACTCCCCATGAGCAAGAGACCCCAGACCCAATCTTAAAGAAATCTCTTCTCTTTTAATCAAGAATCTCCTGGTAGGAAAAATAGAGAAGAAAACACAAATTGGCTCAAGAAAACAGAGAAATGTGTGACTAACTGGGCTGTAAAGTTGCTCAGAATCTGAGATACTTTACTGTTATTAAAATACAATTTAAGAGAACTGAAGCAGAGGTATAGAATAGCAACAGAATTTTTAATAGTGTTCTAATATCTACCATTCTTCCTGAGGTTTTGTTGTTGTTGTTGTTGTTGTTGTTGTTTTGTAGTTTTTGGCCAGGACTGGGTTTGAACCTGCCACCTCCAGCATATGGGGCTGGTTCCCTACTCCTTTGAGCCACAGGGGCCACCTCCTGAGTTCTTATTTTAATGAAAGATTTTTCCTACGGGCAGTGCCTGTGGTTCAAAGAAGTAGGGTGCTGGCCCCATATACCAGAAGTGGTGGGTTCAAACCCAGCCCCAGCCAAAAGACCACAAAAACAATTTTTTTTTCGTACAGATGCTTTTGGATTTTCATATCATCTGCAAATAATTAATTTCTATTTTTCCATCCCAATTCTTATAGCTTTTCTTTTTTCTCATTTTATTATACTTGTTAGGACCTCCAGTGTACTGTGGAATAGAAGTATGGACAGTAGACATCACTATTTGATTTCTGAATAATTTTTTCTTCCAGATTTGATAATGGCAGTACAGTTTACATCAAACAAAACCTACCTGCTGACAGCAATTATAAACTATAAACAAAATATTAAGACAACTGTATTATATACCTGGAGAATTACCAAAATCAGGCAGAAGTTAGGCAGATACAAGCCTCAGAAAAATGGAAGTAAACTATGTGATATTTATGTCGAACCAGCTTTCTTCTTAAGTTACTCCTCAATCTGTTCAGGGCAGACTGAGAAGCAGTTCAGGCAAATAGTAGCAGTCTTGTTAGGCTAACAAGTCAGAGATGAGTGTTTAGAACTGCCAGAGAATTAGAATTGAGAAGTGGAAGAATGTGGGAAAGGAAAGAAGCACAGAGGAAAGAGTTAAAAACCCTACACGTAAGTATCCCCTCAAATTCTTGGCTGAGTTTTGATGTATGTGCATGGGGAAAGTCTCTAAGGATTCCAGAAAAAGGGATAGCTAGAAGGTAGAAAAAAGCTACACAGAGTTTTTAGCAGTCACTCACTACCAAAAAGACAGACTTTAGAGTTCAAATCTTATCCAATTACAGAAGTTTGGTAAATGCTTCAAACTTTTAATAATACCACCAAAAGGGTCATGACTTAAGATTGGGAAACACATGCCAGTGATAAAGGATATGCCCTGGAGCTAGGAGCATCAAAATAAACCCACCTATAAAGCCTAAAACTACACCTCCATGAAGGCAAGCTGAATGCTAGTGGATCTGCTAGATCTGCCAGAAGAAAATTTTACATTCTTTAGAGGAAGATAACAGAATCCAGAGTCCCCAAAATGTAATTACCACAATGTTGTGACACAATAAAAATTACTAGACATGTGAAGAAACAGGAAAATATGATGACCAGTAAAGAGTGGGGGAAAGCAACCAATAAAGAAGGTACACACACAAACATGCATTGTAATTAGGAAGAAAGTACATTAAAATAACTGATAAATATGCTAAAAGAGTTTTACAGAAAAGTAAATGGATATAACAGATGAAAAGAGTGAAAAATCTTGTAAAAGTTATTGAAACTCTAAAGAAGTACAAAGTAGAAACCTTAAAACTAAAATACCATATGAGGCAGAGGCAAGATGGCTGACTAGAGCCAGCTATCCACAGAGGCTCCCATCCAGAAGGAGAGTAAAGGACAGAAGTTTAGCAAGTAAGCTGATGGTTTGGAGCTCGGTCAAGAAAGAAAATTGTATGCATATCAACCCTGCTGAGGCAAGCTGCAACCCCAAGGATACAAACAAAGGGTACAAAATCCATCGCCGAGTGGACAGGAGTCCCCATTCCCATGAGAGCAGCTCTCAGTATACTTTCTACAAACAAGTGAGCAGAGTTCAAACATTCTCCCATTTTATCCCACAGGAGAGACCCTCTAAAAACCAGACCTCCTTGCCCTACTAGGGTGCCATGGCACTCTCCTGCCAGGCATAAAACTGTATAAAACTATACGTATTCTCTACCTGCAATTCTGAACTCCCAGTACTCCCCTCCACTCTCACCCTGAGGTCTGAAAGCCTGTCCCCCATGGAGTCCAGATTCTTGGGCATTTTCTCAAGAGGTGTGGACAGGGCATGGGCTGTTGTAGGTCTGTGCTGATTCTGTGGCACAGGGATAAGGAGAAAATGGTGGACTGAAGGAACCATATGGGAAAGGGAGACGTGGTGCCACCCACCCAGGCACAGAGCAACAGCAGGAACAATAGGGCTCACACCCATAGGTATATTTTGGAAGAACACTCCCTGTCTCTCTGGGCAACTAGAGAAAGCCGGGTATCTGCTTTGGTGGCAGACACTGGCCTTGAATAGATCTGGGATGGTAACACAGATCCTGTGAGCAAAGGGTATGTCTGAGGTGGTACTGGCCTGGACAGAGCACAGTGGGACAGGGAATTCAAGATGCATGCACAGAGACAGAATACTCCCAGAGCCAGAGAACTGCTTTAGTGAGCCTAAGAAACACCCAGCCCTCAGGGATCATAGCTGAGGCAAAGGCAGTCAGGCCAAGGCTGGAACGCCAAGCAGAGTGTGAGCTGTAACCACAGAAACAAACAGAAACATCAGCCCTGGGCAGCAGCTCAGATCAGGGCTGAGTCTCAGTTTCTGTGAACTAAAACAGCTCCTGGTCTGCAGGGGAATATAGCCAGGACAGAATCACAAATTCTGCATTAATATAAGTGTCAGCAACATCAATCAGGGGTGGGGCTAGAACTGAGTGAAACACACCCCCCCCCAGCTTCCATTAACAACCCGAGGTCATCAGGCCTCAGCTTCCCCTGCCATATGGTGGCAGAGTGCAGAGACATGACTGAGGAGACATAAGATCTCTCTGTGACTCAGGAGGACTCAAACCCCTGGAGCAGCTACTCATTGGCAGGAACTGGGTCATAGCCCTGCTGGGTTACCAGTGACTGGGTGTGACAGAGGTACAAGGTGGTGAAGGAGGCATCAACCTTCCCCAACTAATTCATTTGCTGGGGAGGGGGCCTTCTGACTCCATGGAGCCCCAAAATGAGTTATGCTTGAGCAACCAGCAGACCTCTGCTATCTAGTTACCAGAGACCTTTTAAACTCCCTCACTTGAGACCAGGTGCTGTCTGGGACAATTGATTTGGATCTCTTGGACTGGATCAGTCACCGAGGACTATCCAAAGTGGTACCCTGGGTTTGTGGTTATGGGAAGGTTTCATTTTCCTTTTCCAGTTATTGCGGGGGGGGGGGGGGTGACTTAATTGCTGGTATTTCTCCACAGTTGAGACTTCAACCCAGAGTAACTAATTCACTAGGGTAGGACAGAGACCAGCTGAAAACAAGACAGAGCCACTTAGTCCCACCACACCAAGTAAGTCCCCAGTTTCTCAGGCCATAGCACTGTATGGATCCTTTGAAAACCTCTAGGGGAAAACGTATAGACACCAGTCTCAGCTCTTGGGCAAAGGGCTGGTTAATCATTATTCCAGGAGCTGGTTTACACTATTTTAATGTAAAATAATCATGGAGTGGAATCAGTGGGAAAACTCTGGTAACATGAATAACCAGAGTAGATCAACTCCCCCAAGGAACAATACAGTGGACACAAATGAAGATCCCATTTATAGACAAAAGGCTGAGATGTCAGAAATTGAATTCAGAATTTGGATTGCAAAGATTAATAGAATGGAGGGAAAGTTAGAATTAGAAATTCAAGGAGCAATTCAAAAGTTGTCTTAAGAATTCAATGAATTCAAAGACAAAATCAGCAAAGATTTTCACACAATGAGACAAGAAATTGCAGTGCTCAAAGATCTGAGAAATACAGTAGAATCACTCAGTAACATGTATCAAGCAGAAGAAAGGATTTCTGACATTGAAGACAAAGTTTTTGAAAGCTCCCAAGCACTCAGAGAGGAAGAGAACTGGAGAGCAAAAATGGATCATTCTTTCAGAGAGCTTTGGGATAATTCGAAGAAAACTAATATTTGCCTTATAGGAATTCCTGAAGGTGACAAAGTTGCTCCATAAAGCACAGAGGCCCTTTTTCATGAGATTATGAAGTAGAACTTTCCAGACATGCCAAGAAATTTTAAAATTCAGATAGCAGACAGTTTCAGAAACCCAGCACAACTCAACCCAAATAAGATATCCCCCAGGTACATCATAATTAACTTCAGTAAAGTTAATATGAAGGAGAAAACTCTGAAAGCAACCAGACATAAGAGAGCAATAACTTACAAAGGGAAGAATATTAAAATGACTACAGATCTCTCTGCTGAAACTTTTCAAGCTAGAAGAGGGTGATCATCAACTTTTAATCTCCTAAAACAAAATTATAACCCAGGATCCTGTATCCACCTAAACTGAATTCCATTTATGATGGAGAAATTAAATACTTTAATGACATTCACATGTTAAAGAAATTTGCCACAACTAAACAGGCTTTCCAGGATATTCTCACACCTATCCTCCATAATGACCAGCACAATCCTCCACCAGAAAAGTAAACTCACGCAGAAACTTTTGAACAAATTCCAACATCTACAGTGGCAAAAGGATTAAGAATGTCCACTGGACTTTTGAAAAACTCGATACTCAAAATTCTACCAGGCTTATCAATATTCTCAATTAATGCAAATGGCTTAAGTTGTCCTCTACAAAGGCACAGGTTGGCTGACTGGATACAAAAACTCAGGCCAGATATCTGCTACATACAAGAATTTCATATTAC
>CAUYON010019364.1:0-10796 GCA_963573935.1 Arctocebus calabarensis | reverse complement strand
GCCAGGTAGGTCAATTTCCAAAACAGGAAAATAGATTTTCCTTCTTTTTCTTTTTTTTAATTTTTAATTTTTTTAGAGACAGAGTCTCACTTTATTGCCCTTGGTAGAGTGCCATGGTGTTACAGCTCACAGCAACCTCCAACTCCTGGGCTTAGGCAATTCTCCTTCCTCAGCCTCCTGAGTAGCTGGGACTATAGGCGCCTGCCACAACGCCCGGCTATTTTTTGTTGCGATTTGGCCGGGGCTTGGTACCCTCAGTATATGGGGCCGGTGCCCTCCCACTCAGCCACAGGCACCACCCATATTTTTGCAAGAATTCTTATGTCTATTTCTTATTAATCCCTTGTATAAGGAAATAAAATTCTATTTCCTTATGCCTTACATTAGAGAACAAAAAGTCTCAGAAAATAGCTTGTGAAATAGCCTTTCCCTTAGAGCATTTGCCCAGCTGCACCCTATTTGCTTCTTCTACAGTCTGTATCCATAAAAAGAAATGGCTCTTACGTTGTCACATGTACATTTTGTGTCTTTTTAGTTTATATGTATGGCATTAGAGGGCATTTTGTGTAATAATACCACTACAGTGTGTGATGTAGTAGTTTCTTATTTATTTCTTCTAAATACTTACCACAAATTATTAAATTTATTTCACAGTTCACTAATAGACTGCATTTATCAATTTGGAAAACATTCTTGTTAAAGGCAAATGTAATATATCTCTATCCAAAAATTTTCCATACTTTGCTTTCAAAGAGACAGCATAATTTCCTAGCCTCTGAATTTTGGCTTTTATTTGGGAAAGTGAAAACAGAGAGTACAAAAGCCTCAGAAGGATCCACTTTTCCTTTCATTCCAAGTGATTTTTAACACCTTTGATTTTTTTTTTCTTTAAAATTAACCCCTTGGTGTAACCCTGCCTCAGGTATACCTTTTTTCAACTTCCCAGCAAAACTGTATTTTCCAGTTCTTTTTGTATTTCCAGTACCTTACTTGTTAAAGCTTTTTTTGTTTCTATGACATTGCTCAAACTTAAACTTGAATTTGGAGTTATAGAGAATGTTAGGAATCAAATTGGGATTCATCTGTGCATACATTTCTTCAGTACCTGCTAATTGCCAGGCACTATTCTGGGCTGTGGTTATAAAATTATAAGGACTCTATGGCACCTATAGTTCAGCAGCTAGGGCACCAGCCATATACACCGGGGCTAGTGGGTTCAAACCTGCCCGAGGCCTGCCAAACAACAATGACAACTACAATAAAAAAGCAGTCGGGGCTCAGTGCCTGTGGCTCAACGGGCTAAGGCGCCAGCCATGTACACCTGAGCTGGCAGGTTCGAATCCAGCCCAGGCCCGCCAAACAACAGTGATGGCTGCAACCAAAAAATGGCAGGGCGTTGTGGTGGGCGCCTGTAGTCCCAGCTACTTGAGAGGCAGATGCAAGAGACTCTCTTGAGCCCAGGAATTGGAGGTTGCTGTGAGCTGTGATGCCACAGCACTCTATCCAGGGTGACAGCTTGAGGCTCTGTCTCAAAAGAAAAAAAAAAAAAACAGGCATTATGGCAGGTTCCTGTAATCCCAGCTACTTGGGAGACTGAGGCAAGAGACTCGCTTAAGCCCAAAAGTTTGAGGTTTCTGTGAGCTGCAACATCATGGCACTCTACCAAGGGCTACATAGTGAGACTCTGTCTCAAAAACAAAAACAAAAAAACTATTAGTACTCTAAAATATTTTTCCTTATTGATACTACATTATAGTAGGAAAGATACATAATTCGAAAAAAGATTTGGATAGTATGTCAAGCTATGTTTTTTTGGTTTTTTTTTTTTTTTTGCAGTTTTTGGCCAAGGCTGGGTTTGAACCTGCGACCTCCAGCGTGTGGGGCCAGTGCCCTACTCCTTTAAGCCACAGACGCTGCCCAGTAGTTGTGTTTTTAAATGGATTTCAGTGGTGCTTAATAGTTGAGAGCTTAGTGGACCACTTCTTGATTTCTGTCAGTATGTAAACCAGAAAACTTTCTATGTAGTGAAAAAGATAAGATGAGCTATCCTGAGGTTCATTAAAGTCTCATACTGTGGGCGGCGCCTGTGGCTCAAAGGAGTAGGGCACCAGTCCCATATGCCAGAGGTGGCGGGTTCAAACCCAACCCTGGCCAAAAAAACTGCAAAAAAAAAAAAAAAAAGTCTTATACTGTGTCCTAAATGTTACTTGAATCTTGGAACAAAAAATTCACCTGCCTGTATCTCTGAATTCTTTGTCTTTACAGAAGAGAACAGTCAAAGTGAGTTAAGGACTGTTCAAGATGGAGGATCAAATGAAGAGCTTTCCTGCTGGGAAATCTGGCAACAAATTGCAAATGATTTAACCATGTATCAAGACTCATTGATAAATAATTCTCAGTTTCATAAACAAGGTGATTTCCCCCACCAGGTAGGGATAGGACTATCTATTCAACTTTCTGAATATGAGAACTATATGTTAAATCATAAAGTAGATGGTCCCAACAATACTAGAAATCCAGGGTTTCTGACTCTGAGAAGCCGCGATTGTCTGAGGAAATCTTTCCTGACCAGGTCACAGAATTACCAGAATGGATATCAGCAAATTCCCATGAAAAATAAACTGTATCAGGGTAAACAGAGTGTTGACCCCATCAATTGGATTTCACATCACCATGATGATTATAGAACACACAAAAGTGGAAAATGTTGTAGATCTGATGATTATGGAAAAGACAGCATGAAGATTTTGACATTTGATCAGGACAGCATGATTCACACAGGACAGGAACCTTACCAGTGTAACAAGTGTAAAAAAACCTCCAGTGATCTTTCCAGCTTTGATCTTCAACAGCAATTACAATCAGAAGAGAAATCTCTTACATGTATTGGGTGTGGAACAGGCTTCCATTATAGCTCATTTCTTCCTGTTCGGAGAGTTCACATGAGAGAAAAACTGAAGTGTGATGAATGTGGTAAGGAATTCAGTCAAGACTCAAATTTACAAAACCATTATAAAGTCCACACGATAGATAAACCATACAAATGTAAGCAATGTGGGAAAGGTTTCAACCGTAGATCAGCACTTGATGTTCATTGCAAGGTCCACACAGGAGAGAAACCTTATAATTGTGAAGAATGTGGGAGGACCTTCAGTCAGGCCTCTCATCTTCAAGATCATCAGAGGCTCCATACTGGGGAGAAACCCTTCAAATGTGATGATTGTGGCAAGAGCTTCAGTCGGAATTCACATCTTCAGTCCCATCAGAGAGTTCATACAGGAGAGAAACCATACAAATGTGAGGAATGTGGGAAGGGCTTCATTTGTAGCTCAAACCTTTACATTCATCAGAGGGTCCACACAGGAGAAAAACCCTATAAATGTGAGGAATGTGGTAAAGGCTTTAGTCGGCCTTCAAGTCTTCAGGCCCATCAGGGAGTCCACACTGGAGAGAAATCATACATATGTACTGTGTGTGGGAAAGGCTTTACCCTGAGTTCAAATCTTCAGGCCCATCAGAGAGTGCATACTGGAGAGAAGCCATACAAATGTGAGGAGTGTGGGAAGAGCTTCAGGAGGAACTCCCATTATCAAGTTCATCTAGTGGTCCACACAGGAGAGAAACCTTATAAATGTGAGGTATGTGGGAAGGGCTTCAGTCAAAGTTCCTATCTTCAAATCCATCAGAAGGCCCACAGCATAGAGAAACCTTACAAGTGTGAGGAGTGTGGGCAAGGCTTCAATCAGAGTTCACAACTGCAGATTCATCAGCTGATCCATACTGGTGAGAAACCATACAACTGTGAAGAGTGTGGAAAGGGATTCAGTCGTAGAGCTGATCTTAAAATTCATTGTAGAATCCACACAGGAGAGAAACCGTATAATTGTGATGAATGTGGGAAAGTCTTCAGGCAGGCGTCAAATCTTTTGGCCCATCAGAGAGTCCACAGTGGGGAAAAACCATTCAAATGTGAGGAGTGTGGGAAGAGCTTTGGTCGGAGTGCACACCTTCAAGCGCATCAAAAAGTCCACACTGGAGAAAAGCCATACAAATGTGAAGAGTGTGGGAAGAGCTTCAAGTGGAGCCTTAATCTTGATATGCATCAGAGGGTGCACACAGGAGAGAAACCATATAAGTGTGGGGAATGTGGTAAGTACTTCAGTCAGGCCTCAAGTCTTCAGCTTCATCAGAGTGTGCACACTGGAGAGAAACCATACAAATGTGATATATGTGGTAAAGTCTTCAGTCGGTCTTCACAACTTCAGTCTCATCAGAGGGTTCACACAGGAGAGAAACCTTACAAATGTGAGATATGTAGTAAGAGGTTCAGTTGGCGATCAAATCTTACAATTCATCGCAGAATTCATGTTGTTGATAAATCCTACAAAAACAATAGGGGTAGTAAGAATGTCAGGGAATCCACACAGGAAAAAAATTCTATGAAATGAGTTTTTTGTTTTTTGTTTTTTTGATGACTCAAGTGTCACATGAATTCTTCCAATCAAGTCTCAAAAGAAGAAAAAATAATTTGTTTCAAGTAAGTCAGTGCCTCAGCCATAGATCCTCATGTCCCATTGGTCCAGAGACCACCTAAAAGAGAACCCTTGTAATTGGCATATTGAAGGCTTCAGTTACAACCTTCACTTGTATAAAATAGTATTTAGAAAAGGAGTGTTAGGATAAGAGTTATCAGATCTTTTCCAAAAGAATTGCTGTGGACATACCAGAATTAGTGTCCACTACAATGTTAACTTCATAAAGGCAGAGATTTTGTTCACTACTAAATTTACATCATCTTAGCCTCATGCAAATGTGAGGAGTATGGGAAGAGCTTCAGGAGGAACTCACATTATCAGGTATTATTACTATTAAATACTTTAATAGGTGCTCAATAGTTGATAAACTAATAAATGGAAAAAAATATACAATATTTGAAAATTGTGTTGAGATTACCTCCAGAATATAAATTTGTATTTAGAACAGAAAACCTGAAAGTAGCCTTAAGAAAATTAATTCAGAGAGACAAGAGTAGGAATGTAGAAAACCATTCAATACTGCAATCTTAATTTGGCACTGGCCTATTATAATTAGTTCTTGTTCTTCCCCAGCCTGTTTTCTCAAGTTGAGTCCTGTCTTTCTGGACTTTTGTCTAATGTTCTATTAGTTTTATATAGATTCAGTTACTGGTTATGAAATGCAGACTGAGAAATCAATTTTGTTATTTTGCGATAATGGGACATTATCACTGTTAAGGCAGGCATATAAGTGTCAGAAATGTTAATAATGACAAACATTTCATAGTAAATGTTGAGCTGATGATTAGTTTCTTATTCTCCACATTTTTATTCAGGCATTTGACATGATTGCCTTCTAAGGGTGTTAACATTACTTCCATCAAAACATAGGTAAAGGCCATTTGCAGTAGATTAATTAAATCAAGTTCTCTACCCCATATTCACCCCATATCCTCTTTTCCTATTCTGTGAAAAAAGGACAAAAATGGCTAGAATTTGATTAATTTTATCAAACATAATTAAGGCATGACTGACATAATTTTTAGCAATGAGACTGAAAAGTGCTCTTGGAAGACGAGTTAGTATGTATCAGTATATAATGTGCATCCCTTTGCTTTAGAAATCTTAAATTATGAGATTCAAATAGAAAAGGTGAGTAGCACATGAATGATATTGCTGAATGTTGTTAAAAGTGGAAATTGTTTATATACTCATTCAATAATAGGGATTTGTGAAAGCAACAGACTTACAACAGACATAGTTAAGGAACATCACATGTCAAATGAAACTCAGGTGTGTCCAAACGGATGAGCGAGTAGCACTTCTGGTCATGTATGACAGGCTAGCCACCCTTAGGTATGCAGTGGCAAGGACAGTCTCCAGAGATCTTTTTCATATGTCTGTATTGATGTTTTCAGTGAGCATCAATTTAGTAAAATACAGTTACTTTAACAGGTTCTTAAAGTATTTAAAATATAATTTGAAAGATTACTAAGAATATTAATTCCTTTTAATTAAAGGATCATTAATTGGCACATAAGGCCAAAATCAAGGAATGGAATTCTGGAAATCATTTATTTCAGAAAAAAACTTTGTTGTTTTTTTTGTTTTTGTGTGTGTGTGTGGAGACAGAGTCTCATTTTGTCACCCATGGTAGAGTGCTGTGGTTTCATAGCTCACAGCAACCGCCAGCTCTTGGGCTTAGGCGATTCTCTTGCCTCAGCCTCCCAAGTAGCTGGGACTACAGGCACCCGCCACAACGTCTGGCTATTTTTTTGTTTTGCAGTTTGGCCAGGGCTCGGTACATGGGGCCAGTGCCCTATTCACTGAGCCACAGGCGCCACCTGAAAAAAACTTTATGAAACAAAGATAAAAATAACATTGGTGTGAGTATATATTTACTATTAATGCATTTGAAGCTTCTTAGGCACAGATACATGCAGCCTACAAGGTTTTCAGTAGTAGGAATTGGTGCATCTTTCATTCCTACCAGACTTCCTTGGTGACTGAATGGATCACCTGTTCTTTCAAGTGCTTGGTCTGATTGGAGAAGTGGCTGAGTCTTTCCAGGCACTTTTCATGGCAAAGAAAATCTTCAGCTGTGGTAAAAAGGAATGGTGAAAAACTTACAAAGTAACAGGGAGAGGGCAAATCCTAAAGACAGAGAGTGAAAATAAGTTTTGGAGGCAAAATTAATGAAGATTCCATGAAGAAAAGATGCACATAGGTAGGGGGCCACATGATGCCAGGAGAGACTAATGGGAACAAGTAGTTAAGCAGGATTGAATACCCTTCTTAGGCATTTCAATGATGTTTAAAATTATTTGATTAAAGAGCTTTACTTAGCAAAGTATTTGTATAATGTGAGGGGCAGGTTTCTATAATTTGCTGTGGTTTGTTTGTACCTTCACTGGTAAGTGTGTAAAGTCCATACTACCTCAAATTGCATTAGAAATCCTGGGCCTTTGCTAGTTAGTTTGCTCTTACAGATATCAGTATAGCTCACCATTTTCTCAAGGTAATTTATAGTTATGTGGATTAAGCCAGGGGTTGGCAAACTACTTCCTGTGGGCCAAATATATAGCGATGCCTGTTCTTTAATGTAGTGTCTATGGTCACTTTCTCAGTGCAGTAACAGTTTTGGACAAATAACTATGGTCCACAAAATCCAAAATACTTCCTGGCACTTTACAGAAAAAGTTTGTTGACTGCTATGTTAAGCAAAAATGATTTATCTCCCATAACTGAAACAACCCCAGGTAGAGTAGGACTTAGACCTGATTCAGTCAGGATTCCAGAATGGTTGCCTTTTGATTCTCATGTCTGCCCTTCTGGTTGACCTTGGTTGTTAGATTGTTCTAAAGATAACACTAGCAACCAGGGAACTTTTTTACAGCCAACAGAATAGATGCTCTTACATTTGTAGTGTTGGGTAGTTCACTACTCAATCCCATTGTTCATGGCTCCTATGAACTTGACTCCCATTTACACTTAGGATTAAACTAACTGTGTATCCAGTACCCTGGACCTATGTGGGCTCATTTCAACTCCCATTTGTCACTGTGGGCTAGAATTCTTTATGCTGGTCCTCTAGGAGCTTTTCCTATTTTAGCTTTGAGGTTGGCTACATAGTAACATTTTGGGGAATTTGTTATGTATTAGCATTTCTTAGTTTTTGAAAAAAGAGGCACCCAAAGTCAAATTCAGTGGTTGACTGACAACACATTGAATTCAAAACCTCGTAGAGTCTCTTGTGTCACAGGGCATCAATGAAAAAGGATGAAATCCTAAAAAATTAAGTAGGGAACATGGACAGATTCCAATAAAGCTGAGGACTTGAGCAGCACCTGTGGCTCAATGAGTAGGGCGCTGGGCCATATACTGAGGGTGTCAGGTTCAAACCCGGCCCAGACCAACCTGCAACAAAAAAATAGCTGGGTGTTGTGGCAGACGCCAGTAGTCCCAGCTACTTGGAAGGCTGAGACAAGAGAATTGCCTAAGCCCAGGAGCTGGAAGTTGCTGTGAGCTGTGACTGCATAGCACTCTACCAAGGGAGATAAAGTGAAACTCTGTTTCTACAAAAAAAAAAAAAAAAAAGCTGAGGACTTTACCACTAAATTTGGCAGACCCTCCTTTCCTCTTAGAGGAGCCCTTCCTCCCCTGTCTGAGGTTAGTCTCCCCTTGTTTGAGAAAGATACTGAATCAGGTGCCAAGTATAATGGTGAATTAGTCTAGGTCTGTTATGAGTGCACTGAACAATCGATCCAGGTTCACTGTGTTAGCTTGAGCCACTGGGAATGGCCTTCAACAGTTTGCTCAATTGAGTGACTGAAGCCTGAATACAAAGCTAGCCTACCTTAAAGTCAAAATGCCAGAGCTTTTAAAATATGTTTAGAAGTTTCTCAACCTTAGTACAAGTGACATTTTGGACAGAATGGCTCTGTTGGGAGATGTCCTTTGCATTGTAGGATGTTTATAGTATCCCTGACCCCTAATCACTACATTCCAGTAACACACATGCTTGTGCACACACACCAGTCACAACAGCAAAAATGTTTTCAAACACTGCCAAATGTTCCCTGGGGTGGGGTGGAATGGAGGAGTGGGCAGAATTGCCCCCAACTGAAAACTTACAGAAGAACATATAAATAAGAATGCCCGAATACTGGAGTGGATTTATCATGTAAGACTTTACCCAACCGCTATGTGTATTGGGGAAAGTACACAGAACACTCGTTGCCAAATATTTGAGAAATTCATTGGTAAAAGGTGCAATGGCAGTCTTGGAGAGCTCTGTAGAGACTCTACTCCGCAGAGCAGGAATGAAAGAGGAAAACTATGACAGCAAGTTGAGCTCATGGAATTCATTGAGGAAGATAAGATGAAGCATCAGGAGTCAAGTGTAGGCGCTTTATTAGCGAAAACAAAGTGTACTTAAATGACCAGCAAAGTGAAAGAGATCCTCAGAATGGTTTAATACACAAGTATTAGAAGCCTCTCAAAATCCTACTTGATTTTAATAAGTGGAAAATCTCTACATCTAGTAAGTCAACATGAGAGAGTTGTATTCCCTTAGCCAATTCCATAATGTAAGTTCCTGTTGCCAGAGAACCTTGAATGAAGAACAGGTTAGGTCCCCTACAGGAAGTACCCTGATATGTTGCCTAAACGGATTTATACTACCATAAATCAAACTGAAAATTCAAGAAAAGATTTGCAAGGGCAAAAAAGATAAGCCACAAAGCCAAATTTCTCAAAGGGGCTCAATGTGGATACGTCATTAGATTCCAGGTGTTTCTAGTCTGTCAGGGGTGAGCTCACTTTGGTCCTGCTCTTGATGTCAAATATATGTCCATCTAACAGAGGCTCTCTTAAAAATTATATTTATCTTGCAGTGGGAATACTTTCCACATTTTCTGGGAGAAAAAGACTGGTTTTTAAAAGAAAAATTCGGGTTATTTAAGTTTTCAAATTTTTAAATTTTTATTTGTCACCCTCAGTAGAGTGCTATAGCACTCTAGTGCTCATAACAACCTCAAACTCTTGTGCTCAAGTGATTCCTTTGCCTCAGCCTCCCAAGTAGCTGGAACTATAGGCGCCCTCCACAACACCCAGTTACTTTCACAGGGTCTTGGTCTTGCTCAGGCTAGTCTCAAATTCCTGAGCTCAAGTAGTCCATGTGCTTTGGCGCCCCAGAGTGCTAGGATTACAGGTGATTTAAATTGTTTTTAAACAACTATCCTTGACTACAAGGATCAGTTACCAGGAATTTATATCCACTTTCACATATATTTTCAAATGTATCATTGTAATGTTTCTCATTAATGTTTGTATCTTTAGTGTTTCATTTTTACTTAAAATTCATATTTCATTTTTGTCTTTTTTTGGTTGCTCTCACTGGACTTTGTCTTTTTTTTTTAATAGAATGATCCTAAAGTCCACTCTATTTTCTTTTCTGTTTTATGAATCTTCTCTTGATGATTTCTGTCCATCTTCTTATTGTGGTTTTGGGTATTTGTCTATTAAATTCTTGAGATGAATGTTTTCCTATTTTTATTTCCACTATTTCTTCTATTTGAGTACAGATATTCCTCAACTTACATGCTGATAAATCCACCATAAGTTGAAAATGCATTTAATATACCTAACCCACAGAAATCATTGTTTAGGCTAGCCTACCTTAACCATGCAAAGAACATTTACAGCCCACTTAATACAGTGTTGACTATTTCATATGATTTATTGAAAGTGAAAAAGCAGAATGGGTTTATGTGTACTGTACTGAATGTGTATCCCTTTTGCACCATCTAAGTGGAAAAATCTTAAGGGAACCACTGTAAGTCTGTGACCACACATATATACTTTTAAGGTTGTTGACATTTTCTTCTAAGTATATATTAAAATCTCTCCTGATTAGGATTTTTGTGTTTTTCTCTTGTACTTCTGTCAATTTTGCTTTATTTATTTATGTATGTCTTGGTACCTTGACACTTTTAATTATTATGAAGTCTTTCATTGCCTATCTTATAATGCTCTTTTTTCCGGGTCTGCTGTGTCCAGTGTGAATATATTTTTAAATTATGGAAGTAGTACCAGGCCTCATGGCTCTGCCCTCGTAGCTCAATGAGTTTTGTTTTTTATTTTTTGAGACAGAGCCTCAAGCTGTCACTCTGGATAGAGTGCTGTGGCATCACAGCTCACAGCAACCTCCAATTCCTGGGCTCAAGCGAGTCTCTTGCCTCCACCTCCCAAGTAGCTGGGACTACAGGCGCCCGCCACAAC
>CAUYON010019363.1:0-34448 GCA_963573935.1 Arctocebus calabarensis | reverse complement strand
CCTAGAGGAAATACAGGATGTCAGCTGTGTTTGAGAAGAACTTAACAGAAAGCTGAGTAGTAATGCTGCATCCCCAATTACCAGAATGTGCCTCCTGAAAGGAAATATGGTGGGCTTTTCTAGACAATTAAAAAGGTTTTTAATCAATATCACATGGTGTTTGCTTTGATGTTCCTAGGGCTGAGTCAGAAAGGTTCCAGGTAGAGGGGCATGATTCAGACTGGATACTCTCAGTGCCAGTCAAACTATCTGAAATTGAAGAATATTATGATGGAAACACATCTTCTAATTTCAGACAGAGGAGTGGCTGGTCAAGTGGCCAGTCAGGCAGGTCAGGTCAATCAGGTGGTCGATCTGGTGGCCGGTCTGGTAGACAGAGTCGACAGGAGAGTCGCTCAGGAAGTCGACAAGATGGTAGAAGACGAAATGGGAACAGAAATCGATCAAGAAGCGGGGGCCACAAACGGAGTTTTGATTGAGTATTAGATAGTTAATCTACCAGTGTGAGCTTGCCTATTTCTGCCTAATCATGTACATTATCCACCAAAAATTAAGTCATCATAGTTGAGGTATGTGTATGCTATTTGCAAAGAAGTTGGTCGTATTTTTTTAAAAAGTATTTCACAAGAATGGTTGTAAACAAATCTACTTATCCAGTTATACCTTTGAATAAAAAAACCTCCTTTTATTGTCTCTTTTCAATAAAAAAAAAAATTTTTTTTGAAACCCACAAAAACATAAATTTGACTATATCAAAACTTAAAACTACCATGCAACAAAAAATATTAACTTTACAAATTTAAGAAATAAATCACATCCTAAAAGACAGTATTTGCAACATATAACAGGAAAAGGTATCCAGAGTATATAATGAATTCCTATGTATGAAAAAGAAAACAGCAGACAACCTAAGAGAAAAATAGGCAAAGAAGAGAGAAAACCCCAAATGCCTAAAAACTAATCTCATTAATCTAATTTTTTTAAAAAATGAAGATTAATAGTGATCTTCACTTTACAATCATGAGGTTGACAAAAATAAAAAGTTTGACTATACAGATATTACCAAGAGGTAAAATAACAAGACCTTCCTTAAAATGACAGTGATAGAGTAGATGGGTAAATCATTTTGGAGAATAGTAAAATAAAGGCATTTATACCCTTTCTTTGATCCAACTGATCTCCTCTGGTTATAAACCCTAGATTCACAGCAATGGCATCACCTGGGAGGTTAGTAGAAAATGCAGAATCTCAGGAATGGCCCCAGACCTATTCAATTAGAACCTACATATAACAAGTTCCCATATGATTCTTATACATAGATACTTTTGAAGAATATCACCTGCGAAACTTTAAAAGTATGAGGATACATGAACAAGGACATTTATCACACAATTGTGTGCCATAACAAACAGCTAGAAACACACCAAATGTCCATCATAGTATCTATCTGGATAAGTTACCCTATTGTAACACCACCCCAATTCTCAGTGGCTCAATACAAAAATTTAAAACTTACTCATGTTATACATTCATAACAGGTTGGCAGGGACGTTCTGCTCATAGAAGTTACTCCAGGACTCAACCACAACCTTGAAAGTTGCCATTTATCAAGACTATGAGAAAATAAGAGAACTCTGGAGAGAACTGAACTAGAAATTAAATGCTAATTCCCAAAGTGAGAAATATCACTTCTCTTAACATCTTATCAGCCAGAAACAGTCACGTGCTTTAACCCACATGGAGGGAGCCCAATCTTCCCTTGAGCCAAAAGAAGGCTAAACTAGAAATATTGGCAAACAGCACTTACAACTGGAATTGAGAGAAAAGATGTGGATTACTAATATGATGAACTACCATGGATATTAAAATGAGCAAACTAGATCTACAAATGTGAAGAAAATAAGCTGTCTACTAGTATGCAAGCCCCATAAGGGAAAACATTTTTGTCTTTTTTTGCACATAATTTCCCTAGTACCAAGCTCTTTCCCTAGTAGCAAGCACATAGTACATAGTAGGTACTCAATTCATGTTTGTTGAGTGAAGAGACACATCTTAAAATGAGTACTAGAATAATCTAAATAAATTGCTTTTAAACACAAAATTTTGAAATGTGATTTCTAGATATTAAAAGCACAGATTAGAAGGACAGTCACCAAATTTATTTTCCTCCTTTCTTATTCCTTCCCTCCACCCTTTCTCTTACCCTCCCTTCCTTCCTTTTTCATTTTTTTGAGACAGAGTCTTCTCCTATTGCCCAGGGTAGAATGCAGTGGTCTCATATAACTGACTGCAACCTCAAACAGCTGGGCTGAAGCAGTCTTCCTGCCTTAGCTTCAAAGTAGCTGAGATTGCAGACCCGTATCACCAGAACTCACCAATTTTTTTTCTACTGTTTTGTACAGATAGGGTCTCACTGTATTTCCCAGGCTGATCTTGAGCACCTGACCTCAAGCAACTTTCCCATCCCAGCCCCTCAAAGTACTAAGAATACAGGTGTGAACCACCAGGCCTGGCCTAATTGGCCTTTTCTCTATGAAGGTCTTCAATTTTGATGGGATGAGGCTCAATGACATTACGAAGGGTAATATTCTTTATTTATAGTCTACTGATTTAAATGTTAGTCTTATTTTAAAAATACCTTTACAGAAACATCTACAATAATGTTTGGCCAAATGTCTGGGTACCATGGCCTACCCAAGACAACACATAAAATTAATCATCACAAAGGGCAAGATCAAGCTTAAACTTAGGGTTCCTCTTCTGGGTACTGTCCTCTTTTAGTTTTATTCCTGAGGAAACTCTACAGTGACTCTTTGGTTCTTGTTCCCAAACAAGATTAATTATCCCACACTTTCTATTCTGGAGTGTCTTACAATATCTTGAGGCTATATGAAGCTGTGGGATAAACAGGGCTAGAATTAACATTCCTGGAATGCTAATTTCACCTAGGATTTTTTTTTTCCAGAATATTACTGGGGTTTTCACCTAGGTTTTGATGGGGAAAGATACAATTAGGTATACTTAATATTGAAAATGAGAATAGAAATAATGTAGATAAAAATTCTGAATTCTCAACAGTTTTGAAGCAAGAAGGAATCTGGAAAACTAAACACTAGATTTACAAACTTTCAACTCTGCTTTCACCCTTTCAAATCAGTGGTGTTGGCAGCATCATCAAATTATAAAACAAAGCCAAAAGGAAGCTCCAGGTTGGCGGGCTAGAGATATCTCCTCATCCACCATTCTAAGTAAGATTGAGGGGACTCCAGCCACCTCTTAATAGATTGTCCCACCCATAATCAAGAGGGCACAGTGAGATAGCAAGGGACTCCAAGAACCAAGGCAGTCAGGAAAGGTGGAAAACCTGCAAACAAAGCAGGTTGCAAGGGAGTCTGGTGACTCAGGGACAAAGCCTACATGTGGAATGCCTGAGGGACTAAGCTGGCAGGACAGCCTCCCCCAAGACCTCCATGGCACCGTGTAGTGGTGGACTGGGGACTGGACTGAACTATGGGAAGATCTGCCCCTCCAGGGAAAGGGAATGGTGTGAAACAAGCAGGAACTGAGAGCCCACCAGTCTCCTAGGAGCATGGAGAAGCAGATCCTTTGTCAAAGGGCTGGAAACAGGTAAGGCATTATGCCACTTTTTGAATTTGGGAACAACCTGGAGCAGCTATAGGCAGAACAGAACCTGTGAGCTAACTCAAACAGTGCCAGACAGGTATGGACCTGTGGACTACTCATTGGGAGGCCAGTAGGCAAGGTGCTACCATCTAGGGAGAGCCACAGGAGAGAAATAGAGACAGCCACAACCTTGAATCAGCCAGCAATCAGAGGAGCCTATTTCCAGAACACATTGTCAGGGTCCCAAGACTCTGCCTACATGGGCAGCCACCCTTGGGCTGATTCCCACAGAGACAAGGGTGAGTTGGAGAGATCCCACCCCCTACATAGACCACTTTGTGGCCTCAGGAACCATTTGGATGGTTGAGGCATGTCTGCCATAAAGTGTGGCCTAAGTTTCAGGATTTTGGCTCCTCCATTCCTACAGGGACTCAATGCTGTCACAACAACCACAGCCAGATTAAAATCAAATAAGTCAGAAAAATAAAACCAGGTTTCCATAGTAACTAACTAGTAACTTCCTATTCTCACCACACCCAAAAGATAAAGTGTGCTTTTTTCCCCAATTTTTTTGTTTTCTAACCCTGGAGCAATACCTGATATAGGCAACATACTGCGTTGTGTGTGTGTGTGTGTTCTCGCACACACACAAAAATACTTTTTTAATCAAGTATTTAAAATACTTTTAATATCAAGGTTTCTATAACTTTGATACACATTTTCCAGCACTTTTTTTTTCTCTCTCTCTCCTCTGTTCTTCCTTTCTTTTTTGGCTATTTTCTACTTTTTGCATCTTTCCTTCATAGATTACTCAAAGAACAACCAAGATATCCCATTCTTTTTTGGTCTGTTTTATTCTGCTTCATGCTACTTTTTTATTTCTTGGACAGAGCCTTGCTCTGAGGCCTGGGCTATGGTGACACAGCATTGGCCTGGTTCATGAAGGCCTTGAATCCCTGAGTTAGGGCATCCCTCTAGCTTTGGCCTCTCAAGGGACTGTCTTTGCAATTCCCTCACACAACACAGTTTATTTTAATCTATATTTAGTGGAGGCTGGGTCTTGCTCTTGCTTGGGCTGGTAAGGAGCCCATAACCTAAAGGAACCCTCCCAAGAGTCCTGGAATTGTGGTGTAGGTCACTGCACTCTGCCCAACACCACTGTTAATTACCATTTTTTCTCTTTACATTTTTATTCTCTCCTTTTTTAATTTTTAACTCCTTTTTCACTCTCTTCTCTCCCTTCTGTCCCTATACCAAAAAGGGGTTTCAATACCCAAGCACAGAGACAAGAAAAACTGAAGAGGAAGTAAGAGGAATAAATAGAGTAAGGAAGTAAACAAGAAGAAAACACACATGGTTGGTTTGGAGGAACCAAAAACAAATTCTGGCAACATGAAAAACCAGAACAGATCAACCCTCCAAAGAGATAATGAGGCAGCTACCACAGAGGATTCCACCTACAAAGAAATTAAGGAAATAACAGAAAGGGAATTTAGAGTATGGATGAGAGAATTAAAAGTTAAGTGGAAACCACCAAAAGGAAATCCAAAAATTGACCCAAGAAAATGAAAAAAAAAGCATGATGAAATTAGAAAGGATAGGGCAGCACTTGTAGCTCAGTGAGTAGGGCACCAGCCCTATATACCAAAGGTGGCGGGTTCAAACCTGGGCCCGGCCAAACTGCAACAAAAAAATAGCTGGGCATTGTGGCAAGTGCCTGTAGTCCTAACTATTCAGGAGGCTGAGGCAAGAGAACTGCCTAAGCCCAAGAGCTGTAGGTTGCTGTGAGCTGTGACACCACAACACTCTACTGAGGGAGAGTGTCTCTGTCTCTTAAAAAAAAAAATTAGAAAGGATATAATGGAGCTTAAAGAATTGAAAGAGTTATTCAGCAAGCTTTAAGATGCAGTAGGAAGTACCAAAAACAAATCAAACCATGGAGAGGAAAGAATCTCAGAGCTGAGTCTCTTGAGCTAAGTCTGTCATTTTAAATGGCAAAAGAAAAGACAATAAAAGAATAATCTCTTAGATAATTATGGGACTTCATGAAGCACACAAACATACAAATTATAGGTATACATCAAGGAAAAGAAGAACAAACCAAAGGTATGGAAGCCCTTTTAGAAGGTATTATAACTGTGAATTTCCCAAGTAATACCAAAGATTCAGAAAAAAGTATAAGCCAACTACATGATATCTTCCAGAAACACATCCAATCTCTAAGGACAAAACAAGACTCCTTTAAGATGATATTGAACTCCAGTTTGCCTCAAAACAAACTAAGCATCTCCTAGGTACATTGTAATGAAACTGGCCAAGATCAAAATGAAAGAGAAAATTCTACAAGCAGCCAAGAGTAAGCACCAATTGACCACCTACAGGGGCAAATCCATCAGGGTGACAGGTGATTTCTCAGCTGAAAGAGGCTGGGCTCTGATTTTCAACTTACTAAAACAAAACAACTTCCAGCCTCAAATCCTATATCATGCCAAACTAACACTCATATTCAGTGGTGAAATCAAATCATTTGCTGACAAGCAATCACTAAGGAAATTTGGCACTACAAGATTCAGACCCACACTACACACAGACTATCACAAGGGACCACCACCAAAATAAAGACACCCAGAAACAGAAGGTCAAAGCCTAGCTTCCACAATGGACCAAGTGATAAAACTAGGCAATAGACCTCCACAAAATAAGATGAACAGAACTCCACCATATTTATCAATTATCTCAATTAATGTGAATGGTTTGAACTCCCCATTGAAGAGACACAGGCTAGCTGATTAGATAAAAAAGTATAAGCCAACTACATGATATCTTCCAGAAACACATCCAACCTCTAAGGACAAAACAAGACTCAGGGTGAAGGGTTGGAAAACAATACTTCTGGGGTGGCGCCTGTGGCTCATCGAGTAGGGCGCTGGCCCCCTATACCAAAGGTGGTGGGTTCAAACCCAGCCTTGGCCGAACTGCAAAAACAAAAAAATAGCCAGGCATTGTGGCGGGCACCTGTTGCCCCAGCTACTCAGGAGGCTGAGGCAAGAGAATTGCCTAAGCCCAGGAGTTGAAGGTTGTTGTGAGCCGTGTGATGCCATGGCACTCCACCAAGGGTGATAAAGTGAGACTCTGTCTCTACAAAAAAAAAAAAGAAAAAGAAAACAATACTTCTGGCAAATGAAAATCAGAAGAAAGGAGGGGCTCACAATTTTATTTGCAAATACAAGTGGATTTAAAGCAATAAATGTAAGGGAAGACAATGATGGACACTATATACTGGTCAAGGGAACAATACAAAAAGAAGACATTTCAATTATAAACATATAGGCACCCAACATAAATGCTCCCAAATTTATCTGAATCCTAACCAATCTGAACAATATAATATCCTACAACACCATAATAGGTAGGGAATTCAACACCCATGACAAAACTGGACGGATCCTCTCACCAGAAACAAAACGAAGAAAGGAAGTTAAACCCAAGTCTAGAACAATTAGGCTTAATAGACACAAACAGAGCATACCACACCAAAACTATAGAGGATATATTTTTCTCGTCAGCTCATGGATCATACTCCAAAATTGATCATATCCTAGGACAAAAATAAACCTAAAAATAATTAAAAGAATTGAAATTATATTTGTATCTTTTCAGAAAATGAGGGAATAAAGGTAGAACCCAAAACCAACAGAAATCTTTAGCCCCACAAAAAGTCATGGAAACTAAACAACCTTATTGTGAATGACAGATGTGCCAAGGAGGAGATAAAGAAATCAATCATTAGGTTACTCAAATTACAATAAAGCCACAAGCTATCAAAACCTGTGGGGTCCTGCAGAAGTACTCCTACAAGGGAAATTTATCACATTAGATTCACACATCCATAAAACAGAAAGAATGCACATCAACAACCTAATGAATCATCTCATGGAACTGGAAAAAAAAGAGCAATTCAATCCCAAACCTAGCAAAAGGAATAAAATACCCAAATTAAATCAGAAATAAATGAAATTGAAAACAAAAGAACCATTAAGAAAATTAATGAAATAAAAAGTTGGTTCTTTGAAAAGATAAATAAAATCAATAAATTTTTGGAAACATTAACTAGAAACAGAAAAGTAAGATCTCTAATAACCTCAATCAAAATCGAAAAAGAAGAAATAACAACAGATACCACAGAAATGTGATCATCTCTGATTGCCACAAAAAACTGTATGCCCAGAAATTTGACAATGAGGAGGAAATGGACCAATACTTAGAATCATATAACCCCCTCAGACTTTACCATCAAGAAATAGATCTCTTGAACAGACCAATATCAAACACTGAAATTCCAACAATAAAAAAGCTCCCAATAACAAAAAAAAAATAAAAACCCTGAACTAGATGGCTTTATTCCAGAATTCTATCAAATCTCCAAAGAAGAGCTTGTACCTATTGCAAGAACCTATTGCAAAACATTGAGAAGGAAGGAACCCTCCCTAACACTTTCTATGAAGCAAATATCATCCTGATATCAGAACCAGAAAAAGACCCAAAGAAAAAGGAAAACTACAGCCAATTTCACAAATGAATATCCATGCAAAAACATTAATAAAATCCCAGCAAATAGAATACAATTACATATTTAAAAAATTATACATCCAAATCAAGTAGGCTTTATGCCAGGGATGCAAGGTTGATTTAATATATGCAAATCCATAAATGTAATTCACCATATCAATAGAAGTGAAAACAAAGACCATATGATCCTCTCAATAGATGCAGGAAAAATATTCAACAAAATTAAGCATCTTTTCTCCCAAGAACACAAAAAAATAGGTATAGATGGGATATTTCTTAAAGTAATAGAAGTCATCTATGACAAACACATAACCAGTATCATACTGAATGGAGGAAAACTGAAACCATTTCCACTTGAAGTGGAGCCTGATGAGGTTATCCACTATTTCCACTATTATTCAACATAGTGCTGGAAGTGCTAGCCAATGCAATCACACAAGAGAAGGATATTAAAGGTACCCACATGAGGACAGAGGAGGTCACACTCTCCCTCTTTGCAAACAATACGTATGATCTTAGAAAAACCCAGAGACTGAACCACAAGAACCAAGAAGTGAACAGAAATACACTAATGTCTTGGGATACAAAATCAATGTCCGAAAATCAGTAGCCTTCCTATATGCCAATAACAATCAAGACAAGAAGAAATCAAAGGCAGAATACCCTGCACAGTAGCTTCAAAAAAATGAAATACCTGGGAATATACCTAACCAAGGAGGTAAAGAATCTCTACAGAAAGAACTATGAAACCCTGAGAAAAGAAATAGCAGAAGACATTAACAAGTGGAAGAACATACATGCTCTTGGCTGGAATAACATTGTTAAAATGTCCATACTGACCAAAGCAATCCACAGATTTAATACAATCCCCATTAAAACACTAACATCATATTTCAAAGAACTCAAATAATAGTTTTTGTTTTCTATGGGCCCAGATAAAAACCTATATTGCCAATGCAATTCTTAGTAATAAAAACAAATATTGGGCATCACTTTACCAGATTCCATGTTATACTACAAGTCCACAATATTCAAAAAAACATGGTACTGGCACAAAAACAGAGACATAGATCATTGACCAGAACAGAAAACCTAGAGATGAACCCAGCCTCATATCATCATCTGATCTTTAGTTATCAAACGATCAAACACTGGGAAAAAGCATCCCTATTCAATAAATGGTGCTGGGAGAACTGGATAACCATATGTAAAAGACTGAAACTGGACCTACACCTCTCACCACTTATAAAATTTAACTCACAATGGATAAAAGATTTAAATCCAAGACATGAAATGATAAAAATACTAGAAGCAAGCATGGGAAAAACCCTTGATGATATTAGCCTGAGGAAAGATTTTTATGAAGAAGACTCCATTGGCAATTGCAACAACAAAAATAAATAAACGGGACCTAGTTAAGCTAAAAAGCATCTACACAGCTAGGGACACAACAATTAAAGCAAAGACACAACCTTCAGAATGGGAAAGGATATTTGCATGTTATGAATCTAATAAAGAGTTGATAATCAGAATCTACAAAGAACTCAATTTAATTAACAAAGAAAAGCAAACAATCCCATCACTGGGCAAGAGACATAAACAGAACTTTCTCTGAAGATGATAGACAAATGGCCCACAAACCCATGTAAAAAGTGCTCATCATCCCTAATCATCAGAGAAATGCAAATCAAAACCACCTTAAGAAATCACCTAAACCCAATGAAAACAGCCCACATCACAAAGTCCCAAAGCTCCCAATGCTGGCATGGTTGTGGAAAGAAGGGAACACGTTTATATTCTGTGTGGGATTATAAACTATAACAGCCTCTTTGGAAAGAAGTATGGCAAATCTTCAAAGAGCTAAAAGTAGACCTTCCATTTGATCCCATAATCCCATTAGTGTGTATCTACCCAGCAGAAAAATAGTTTTACCATAAGGACATCCACACTAGTATGTTTATCACAGCTCAATTCACAATTGCCAAGATGTGGAATCAACCTAGTGCTCATCAGTCCATGAATGGATTAATAAATTTTGACTTACGTATACCATGGAATACTATTCAGGCATTAAAAAGATAGAAACTAACTCCAATTTGTACAAATAATCAACATATTGAATCCCATAATGGCATAAATGTATTCATGATCTATGTACAAATGACTTAATAAAAAAATAAATAAATAAATAAAAGATAGAGACTTTACATCTTTTGCATTAATCTGGATGGAGTGGAAGAACATTCTCCTTAGTAAAGTATCACAAGAATGGAAAAGCAAGCATCCAGTGTACTCAATACTAATATGAAACTAGTAGAAGAACAAATACACACCCATACAAAGGAAAAACACAGTTAAATTCAAGTAAGGGGAGGAGGAGGGCTGGGGAGAGAAGAGAAGGGAATGGGATTCAAGAGGTCTCACCTATCAGGCACAACGTAAGGATATATGGCATACCTCCTGGGTGAAGGGCTCAACTGTAACTTGAACTTTATCTAAGAAATGCAAACAATGTAACCTAATCATTTGTACCCTCATATTAATCTAAAATTTTAAAAAAAGTTCTGTTCAAGTCAAAGCATTAGACATCAACATTTTTTTAGTTTCTTGGGATTGTTTTCTAGACACCTTTCTTTCCAGGAGGACATGTTCTCATTAGAGAACATAAGTGAGATACTATGAGAATTTCTGTTCGATGAGATATGTAAGAAGTATTATTTCCCTAAGTTCTAAAACTATAGAGAATAAAAAATACATATCAACTTCTGCGAATTAATAGATAATAATAATTCTCCAGTTGTATTCATACACAATCTATGTAAGTACATATAGCATATATAAAAGTATATATGGGCAAGGAGAGATAAGCAGCACATATATATATATATAGATAGATAGATAGATTTTTTTAATTATTTTTTTAATTAATTTTTTTAATTTTTTTAATTATTTTTTTTTGTCCCCTTTGTTAGTCCTATTCCTTTGCTAATCCCCTGAGGAAACAAGTATCAGAAATCAATGGGACATGCCTGTAGTCCCAGCTTCTCAGAAGGCTGACAGAGAAGATTCACCTGAGCCCAAGAGTTGGAAGCTCCTGCAGTGAGCTATGATGATACCACAGCACTCAGCAAAAGACCCTGTCTGCACTAAAGGGGAAAGAGAAGGTGAAGGAAAAGGAGAAAGGGCTAACTTTACCTAAGGAAGAGGAAATTCTGCCAGCAGACTGCCTTTGGACTCAAGCTAACATTAACTCTTCCCTAGGACAGACCTATTCTGCACATTTTGGACTTAGTAGCTGCTACAATCGCATGAGCCAATTTCTTAAAATAAATACTTCTCTCTCCAAATAAACAGATAGACAGACCAACATAGATACACACACATACACACACATCCTACTGGTTCTGTTTTTCTAGAGAACCCTGGCTAATAATACACTCCTGCACTAGAACCAGTGCTATTTCTTTCTACAACAATATTAAACAAATTAAGACATTTTTCTCAAACTAATCATCACTACAAGACTTATATGCTTTTCCCTAGAAGATTGGGTTTTCTAAAAATCAAACATTAAGTATTATTCATTAAACATATCATGATGAAATACATCAGCATACCACTAATATATATAAATAAATCAAAGATGAATCAGTGGATATATAAAAAGTAGAGAAGATATTATAGAGTTTAATCATTATTTGAAAAGTTATGCTAAATATGGTCCTTAAAAATATTCTAAGTAACAAAATTTTAGATAATGAAAACATTCAATGAAAAATCTTACCTTTTAGTTTTCATCTGGTCCCTCAGTTTGCTGTACATCTCTAGGACTTAAAAGAGAAAAGACCACACAAGCATTATTTAGAGAAAGTTAAAGATAATTAAAGCTAAAAAAAAATTACCAGAAGAATCCTACTCCACTTTTAGTTCCTCACCTGGAAGACACAGCATTAATTTATCAATAGTGGCTGAAATATTTCTCTGTTGTAGTCGACACTGCTTCAGCTCTTCCATTGCTATTACCAGCTTGGCAAGAGGGAAAAAGACTGAATTATGCCAATAGCTATAAGTAAAAAGTTTTCAGTCACATTTTTCCACACTGTATTCAATTCATCAGAAAATCCCAGACAGTTTCAAAGTAAGACCTGCCAAGTGAACTAAGGAACTGCCTTTTCTAACCAGTAAAACATTCCTGCATGTTTTCCTACTTTCTTCCTAACATATACTATTCTAGGAAAGGCTAGATTAAATGAAATCCTAAGATAGAAGTTTTGTGTATTTTCTCCAAACCCTCATGAATCAAAGTTGTGTCAATCTTCTCAGAAGATCCCATATTCTTTTCATCAGTGCTAGACTCCGAAAATGGTTCTTCCTATAGAACTTCAAATGAGTCTTAAAAATCATCTTCAACTAAATCCATATTTCAACAAATAAATCACACACTTAGGAGATGTGGCTTTTCTAAGAGTTACAGATTAGTTAAGAGTAACCTACTTTTATTCCAGTAGCTCCTATTTTAAAGACTTCTATCTGAAGACATCCTATAATACAAGTAGAAGAAACTGCACCCTACAGAATTTAGAATATGTGAGACAAACTTTTAAAATAAGCAATAATCTGCATATCTACTTATAGCATTCATCTCATACCCTTACCTAAAAATGTAATCTGCTTAGATACCATACAAAAAGAAGAGAGAGAATGGCCCTAATTAAGTCATTGATAATCAAAAGCTAATCTTAAAGGTTATCAAAATTAAGCATTAAATTAAGTGTTAGGTGATAAAGAAGGTACCTGACACAGAGAACAGTATAGGCTATGAGCCAGAAAACCTGAGTTTTAATCTTAGCTTTGCCAGTTAGTATGTAAACTTTAGCAAATCATTTGTTCTAGTTTCCTCATCAATAAAATAGTGTTAATACCTGTCCTCGCTCTGTCTGCCTTGAGGACCAAATGAGTAAATGGATCTAAAATAATATTGTAAACTGTGAAAGTTAAAAGTGAGTATATAAATTAATAGAATCAATGATTCTTTTTAACTACCTACTTTTAGCCAGTCACTATTTAGGTAGATGGAAAGGATATAGCAATAGATAAAATAAAAACTCCTAACACCATGGAACTTAATTTTCAATGAAGTGAAACAGATTTAAAAAAAGAGGGGCAGTGTCTGTGACTCAATGAGTAGGGCGCCAGCCCCATATACTGAGGGTGGTGGATTCAAACCCAGCCCTGGCCAAACTGCAACAACAAAAAAATAGCCAGGCATTGTGGCACTACTTGGGAGGCTGAGGCAAGAGAATCACCTAAGCCCAAGAGCTGAAGGTAGGTTGCTGTAAGCTGTGACACCACAGCACTCTACTGAGGGCAACAAAGTGAGACTCTGTCTCTAAAAAACAACAACAACAACAAATATGTGTGTGTGTGTGTGTGTGTGTGTGTAAAGGGTGCAAAAAATGTATACACACTTTAAGAAAGGAAAAAACTATTAAAATTATAATATTCAATACATACTGACAATAAAAGATGAATACAAGGTATGTTTGAGCATCTCTTACAATTGCAGAAGTCAAAAATGACTTGAGTATTACAATTTTAATATAGTTTTTTCCTTTCTTAAAATAGCCACCTATTTTAGCCACCTCTGTATATATAAAAATCATAAAATATATTATTAGAGGCTCGGCGCCTATAGCTCAAACAGCTGGGGCACCAGACACATACACCAGAGCTGGTGGGTTCGAATCCAGCCCGGGCCTGCCAAACAATGACAACTACAACCAAAAAATAGCCAGGCTTTGTGGTCCAGCTATTTGGGAGGCTGAGGCAAGAGAATCACTTAAGCCCAGGAGTTGGAGGTTGCTGTGAGCTGTTGACGCCATGTCACTATACCCAGGGCAATATCTTAAGGCTTTGTCTAAAAAAAAAAAAAAAAAAATATATATATATATATATATATGTATCTCTGTGTGTGTGTGTATATATATGCACATATATATAAAAAATATATTTGTGTGTGTGTGTGTGTATATATATATATATATATAATTAGAGCATGATAAAGGCAATGAAGAAAAAAAAGTGAGAAAAGGTAAAGGGAATGCTAGGGGTTTGGGGTAAGACTGAAACTTCAAACAACATGGTTAGGAAAGACCTCATTAAGAAAGTAATATTTGAGCAAAGATTTAAAGTAGGCAAATGTTTGGGAAAGAACAGAGACAACAGTACTTGTTATATCCTGACCACTCAATGACTTAAATACACAGCTAAGGAAGGCGGCATCCTTTCAGGGGTGTCCAACTTGTGGCCGGTAGGCCTCATGCAGATTACATGTGGATTATTTTGCTTATCCATGGTGTCAGATATGGTGAAAAGTTGCACAAGCCTTTATTTTTGCTTATCAGCTTATGTTAATGTTTGTGTATTTATTACGTGGCCCAAGACAACTCTTATTCTTCCAATGTTCAGCAGAAAAGAGAAAAGGCTGGACACTCCTGCAAGTTAGCATTTCTACAGGCTATATTCATTTAATTCAGATAAACATTAGAAGAAGCAACAATAGTGTCCAAGCACTTCCAACAAACTACTTATATATAGTCTTACAAACCACTAAATGAATAGCAGAGTCATCCCAAGAGAATGGCATGAAATAGAAAAGATTTTTTCAAAAAGTAAACTGGCCTTACTTCCTTTCCCTCATGTTGTAGTTTTCTATTAGTATCCGTCACTTGATTCTGTGGAGAGAAGACAATTTAAACTCATAAAAAACAAACACTTAGACAATAGTTTAAGAAGATCAAAATTTTATATGGAAAAATGGGGGATGGATAGTTTATTTTCAGTATTCTCCCACATGTTCGTACAGTAACATTCTCTTAGGTTTAAACTATCTCATCTTTTCTACTAGACAGTTACATGACTTTCTGAACAATAAAAAGAAAAATTTACTGATAGGTATGTTGAATTTAGAACATTTCAAACTTTTACAATGACTAAAGATTACTTTAACTTTGGAGAAAAAGAATGAAAATAAGAGCCTTACCATCTTCACATTATCTAGGAAGAACAAATTTGATTATAGATATTACTCATTCCACCAATGTATTCCTAGAAAAATTAGGTATACACTGAACTTTTTAACTCAAGTCAAGGTTCCCCTATTTGTTTATTACGTTAATTTTAGAAAATGTTTTAATTTAATTATTTTGGGGTCACAATTCTTTTTTTTGAGACAGAGCCTCAAGCTGTCACCCTGGATAGAGTGCTGTGGCATCACAACTCACAGCAACCTCCAATTCCTGGGCTTAAGCGAGTCTCCTGCCTCTGCCTCCCAAGTAGCTGGGACTACAGGCACCCGACATAACGCCCAGCCATTTTTTGGTTGTAGCTGTCATTGTTGTTTGGCGGCCCGGGTTGGATTTGAACCCGCCAGCTCAGATGTACGTGGCTGGTGCCTTAGCCCTTTGAGCCACAGGCGCCGAGCCTGGGTCACAATTCTTAACAGCTCCTAAGCTTCTCATATTCCCATTTTTATAGCATAATCTCCCTGTTACTTAAAAATATAAGAATGAGCCTCTAAGTGATCTAGTTCATAATTTAAAGAAATTGGCATCCACCTTTTTTTTAAGCATCCACTTTTAACATCTCAATTGTGGTAAAAAAAGAAAAAGTAAGTCTATAGAATAGTGATATCTTTATCTCAGACATTATCAAAACACAAGCAATATTAACTTCAAAAATTTTCTTTCATCACAGCTTTCTAGCCTTCCACCAACTGACAATCTGTATTAGACTTTTAATGCACTCCCCAACCTAGCATTTTCCATTATGTATGCATACATATACAATATGACATACACCATAAATGTCCAAGAAAGGGATATCATACAGAACACTTTCCAAACTTAACACTCTCTTTTCTCAAGGAAATAGTTTTTCAAACAACATGCTTTTGAAATCACTGCCTTAAAATATACACTACTCATGAACTACCATCTTCAGAGCAGACTACCACACATGCCACCTTTCAAAGACAAAATGAAAGCCAACTTCCTCCAAAAAGCCTTTGTAAACTACCAGAAAGAGAAGCAACAAACCCTCAAATTCCTTCTTTATTATTTACTTAACAGAGTCACATGTGAAATATTTTGTGGATTTATTAAACTGAGCTCAATATGAATTGAGCGTGCATAGATGCTCAAAATGCAGATCTAAGATGATGTTAATAAAAGCATTGTCTAAAATGGGTGGGCAATGCTTCTATAAAGGGTCAGACAGTAAATATTTTGGACTTTGCTAGCCATATAGTCTCAGTTGTAACTACTCAATCCTACCATTGTAGTAGGAATGCCGCAATAAACAAAAGGTAAATGAATGAGCATGGCTGTGTTCTAATAAAACTTTATTTACAAAAACAGTAGGCAAGCTAGATTAGGCCTACATGACAAAAGTGAGATGAACCCAAGTCTAGAAAAAGTGAGATGGTGAGGTTATAAGCTCACACTATGAGAATTACCCTTACATGTCTTTTTGTTTGTTTGTTTGTTTGTTTTTTGTTTTTGAGACAGAGTCTCACTTTATTACCCTAGGTAGACTGCCATGGTGTCATAGCTCATAGCAGCCTCAAACTCTTGGACTCAAGCAATTCTCTTGTCTCAGCCTCACAGGTAGCTGAGACCATAGGCACCCACCACAACGCTCAGCTATTTTTAGAGACAAGGTCTCACTCTGGCTCAGGCTGGTCTCAAACCTGTAAGCTCAAGCAATCTACCCACCTGGCCTTCCAGAGTGCTAGGATTATAGGCCTGAGCCACCGCACCCAGCCAACATGTCATGCTTTTAAGAAAGGCTTTGATAAGCTGAAGCACGATTAGAGGTGAATAGGATTGGAGAAGAAGTCAAAGCCACACCACATGAAAAAGAGATGAAGGAATTTTTAGCCAACAGAAGGAGAAAATAATCATTTTTGAGGCCCTATACACTATACCTGGAGCCCATACACAATATACCATACCTTCACAATGGCTGCCCTTCAAATACCTCAAGAGCTACTAGAAGAAAGGGAACTCCCTAAAAATTACGTATTCTTCAAGCCAACAAACAGATTTTACTAGAATACCAGATTCACTTCAATATAAGAAATAAGTTTCAAGCAATGTGAATAAAAACAGTATGGGCTGCTCAAGTGACAGTGCTCATCCCCTTCACAGTAGTTATTCCATAATAAATAATATTTTTAATTCTAAACTGGAGATCTCTGAGAATTCAACCTTCCATAAATACTCCTATATTCAACATTATTATCTCTACTACTAAAGAAGCCTTTTTACCTTATAAAATACCAATTCTCACATTTTTTACCTCAAACTCATCGTAAAAAAATGTTTTCCCTTGCAACTCAGTACACAAGTATAGGGAACACACATGAACACACATACACATACACAGAAATGATTTTCAAGATACAATGCTTATCCTTACTACTTGTAATCTATCTTTATTTTCTATTCAATTCCATTCTATTTAAGTTTTTGTTAAAACTATTCATTAATGGATGGTGCCTGTGGCTCAGTGAGTACGGCACCAGCCCCATATACCAGGGGTGGCAGGTTCAAACCCGGCCCGGGCCAAACTGCAACAACAACAAAAAAAATAGCTGGGGGTTGTGGCAGGCACCTATAGTCCCAGCTACTCAGGAGGCTGAGGCAAGAGATTCGCCTAAGCCCAAGAGCCGGAGGTTGCTGTGAGCTGTGTGACACCACAGCACTCTACAAAGGGTGATAAAGTGAGACTCCTGTCTCTACAAAAAAAAAAAAAAAAAACACTATTTATTAAGGCCCACTGAGTTGTTTTCATGCAAGCCATGGTTCTAAAACATATCCATAAGTAACTAACCAATACTTCTTATAAGACAGTAATAAAGACTAGTTTAATAGTATTCAATAACTATTTCAATGCATAACAAAAAAAAAAACTAAAACAATATCTAAGATGCCACTTCTTTTAATTCAAATAACATAAACAGCTATCTATACATCCATAAATATATGTGTATATGTGTGTGTACACACACTTTGAATCATAAAAAAATGGGCATCCTAGAGTATAGTTTCTTTTCAATATCATGTAAAAATAGTATTAACAATAGTTAACACCTAGCTTTTTCCATTTTTTAAACTCTGTTCTAGAGTTCAGAAAGCTACATTTCACAGTTTGTTCATGTAGGTACAATGGATCCCCCTAGAGAAGAGCCTCCCAGATGTACTGCTACACATTAATCCTTTCAGCCCTCAGAGTAACTGGGTAAAGCCTGAAATAGCCAAAAACCCTGAACTGGTAGCCTCGAGTTCATACATTCCTTTAGGGGCATTCTAAACAAGTTGAAAGAATTTGCAACTGGAAACAATTTGAAGGAATGAGAAGGAAGTAAGAGGAATAGACGATTTATACCAACAAGCAAGTGATATCAGCAATTGGTGAGCATTATAGGCAATATTTGGCAGTATCCTGCCAAGGAGGTAATCTACAAATCTCCTCTTTAATAATTACAGACCAGACTGTTGCCCATCATCCTCTAGGGTCTCATGGAGCTGTGGGAGAAGTATGGGAAACAGAAGTCCAAGAAGCATAGAATAAAACAAACTAAGACAAATATAGGAAGCTGGGATGACTGGGTGAGGACAAATAACATATACAGCTCCTAGCAGGAATCCCCATATTTTTGTTTTTACACATTTCAGATAATTTTGTCATTTGAGGCTGATCAGCCCTGCAAATTTCAGGATCACAAATGTATGAACCAATGAATAAAAGGAAATGCTATTAAAATTCTTTAACTTCAAGTAATGTACACTTTTGAATAAATACAGAAATAATTCAATCTGTGAAAACAGCCTAAATGCCCCTCAACCCAGGAATGGATTGGCAAGCTGTGGTATATGTACACCATGGAATACCATTCAGCCATTAAAAAAATGAAGATTTTGCAGCATTTGTATTAACCTGAATGGAGGTGGAACACACTGTTCTTAATGAAGCATCACAGGAATGGAAAAGCATGAATCCTATCTATTCAACTTTGATATGAGGACAATTAATGGCAATTAATGACACAGTGGGAGGTGGGAAGGGGAGAGCAGACAGAGAGAGGAGGAGGGAGGGGGTGAGGGAAAGGAAAAGAGAAAAAAAAAGAAAATAGCAAGTAATTCTCACATAAATTGGATTTAATTTTGACCAAAGTACATTATTAGAACAATAATTTTTAATTCAACTTGTTAATATATTGTTTAGGATATTGCATCCTCATTTATAAATGAAATATGTTTGCAATTTCCCTTTATAGTAATATATTTTTTCCAATTTTAATATCAGGTATATCCAGATGAAGTAGAATGATTTTAAAGTATTTCTTCTTTTTCTATTGTCTATAAGATTTGGCATGATCTGTCTTTTGAAATTATCTTCTGTTTTTATTTATAAATATTAGCTGTCTATTTTTTGAGACTTTGAAAAAAAAAAAAAGAAGTTATACTAAACCTCAGACTCAAAGCATTCTATGATAGACATACTTTTATCTGACAATGTGAATGTTACTTTTTTTGCATTATTATTATTATTGCTCAATATTTCGTTGCAGCAATCATCTGATTTCTTTTCTGAATGTATTTATCTTCATTCTTTATGAGGTTTTTGTTTCTAGCCCTTATCTTAAACACTGTTATTGTTATTAAATTTTAGACCTCTTTAATTTTGTGAAGGCAAAAAATGGAAACCAAATAAACACATGTATATGTATGGAGAAAATTTTTAAAAAACAGAAATAATCAATCTTTTATCACCTACATCTGAGAAAAAGTTTTCTTGAATAGTGCCAACAACGAATTCAAAAAGGTCATCATTTCAAAAGTCTGGATTACATTTGCATTAGTCATTTTAAGCAGAAAATTGAATTTAAAAGTTATTTCATGGTAGTGTTTAAGTTTCCCATTTTAAAATGATAAAAAAAGGTTGTAGAAAATTTATATATATTCTTTATATATTCTACTACTACTACATATTTTACTTTTCTTAGTATAAGAAACCAAACTAGAAACCTGAGAGTCATGGGCTCTATCTCACAAGCTCATAAGCATCTCTGCAATCTGCCCCTTTCTCACTATCTCCTTACTTTTATGTCTGTGTTATTTTCTTTTAGCCTGGATTTCTTTTAGCCTATATTATTTTCCCATGTTGAATAAAAATTTTGTTTAAGTGTGTATACTATAACACTGAGTTTTCTAAGTGACATTCAAAATTTTCACTTGGATATATGGCACACATCCTGGGTGAAGGACACAAATACAACTTGGACTCTACCTAACAAACACAAACAATGTAACCCAACCTCATACTAATCTGAAATTTTTTAATTTTTATTTCACTTGAAATTTCAGGAAACTTAGAATACAAAGAAAAGACACTAATAAAAACATTAAAATTATCTAATATCCATCCAGGGATTATTGAAATATTTTTGGTATATAGTCTTTCAATATTTTTAATGTCTAGTTATTTACATATAGAGGATGGACATATTTAGTTCATAATACTAGGATCATACTGTTCACACTTTCTAATGTGCTTCACACATTAAGCAAACATTACTAATACTTTCCTATGTCAAATATCCTCTACAAAATGTTATATAATAGGTTATTTTTCTTTCAAATAGATGTGCCATAATTTCTTTCAATAATCTTCTATTAAATAATTTTTCAGAACATGTTAAAGTTTCACTTATTATAAAAAATATCACATGGGCTGGGAGCAGTGACTCATGCCTGTAATCCTAGTACCTTGGGAGGCTGAGGCAGGTGGATTGCCTGAGCTCAGCAGTTGGAGACCAGCCTGAGCAAAAGTGAAACCCTAGTCTCTAAAAAATAGGTGGGCATTGTGGCGGGTGCCTATAGTCCCAGCTACTGGGGAAACTGAGGCAAAAGGATTGCTTTTACCCAAGAATTTGAGGTAGCTGTGAGCTATGATGACACGGCACTCTACCCAGGGCAACAAAGTGAGACTGTCTCAAAAAGAAAAAAAAGAAAGCACTATAAAAAATACCACATGAACATCCTTATACATATACCTACAGCCTTAGAATAAATCCTAAAACTAAGTGATGTTTTAAGCATTAGCATCTATTGTTCAAAATTTGCACTCCTTTAATTATTTCTAAATTGTAGGGCTCCCTTGTATTTCTTCCTGTATAAATACTATTAATGTGTATGTCTCAGTTTTCTATTAAAATGTACACGTATTTCCTATTTGTAAAGAATTTTCATATATTAAGACTGCCAACCATTTACCATAGGTATTTGTAAAAATTTCTGATTACCAACCTTTGCATTTTTATTTTCTATACAGAGTAGGTTTCTTTATTTTAATGTTGTCAAATCTATCAATTTTTTCTTTCTGATTCAGGAATTTTATTTGGAAACATATATTCCCTATTCCCAAATCATATACATATTCATTTATATTTTCTATTACTTCCGTTTCTTTTTCTTTTTGCATTTTGCCCGTTAGTTCCTCTGACATTAATTATGGTATAATGAATGAAAAAGAGGTTAAATCAAAACAGTTAAGCATCATAATCTATATGTATTTGACTTAATAAAAAAATGAAAAATAAATTTTAAAAAACAGATAAGCATTAAAGAACATTAAAAATCAAACAACTTACCTCTGAGGTAAAGAAAGCAACTGAGAGGGGTATGAAAGAGATATAAATTGTGTTGGAGATACAACAGTTCTTAAGATGGCTGGATACTGATGTACAGGCCTATAAATTCTTATTTAAAGTCTTGGAACCCAAAGTGTTTTGGATTTAAGAATGGTGGAAATTGTATAAAGATAATAAGTTACATATCATTTACTATATAATATCACCCAGTGGGGATTATGACAGTGCTATATAATCAAACATATTAATATTTCTGTAGCAAAATCTAAAACTTTATACTAAATAAAATATGTTAAGAAATTTGATGGTTACGGCTGAGAGTGGTGGCTCACACCTGTAATCCCAGAACATTTGAGAGGCTAAGGCAGGAGTTGCTTCAGACCAGGAATTTGAGATCAGCCTAGGCAACATAAGCAAGACCCCATTTATAGAAAAAATTTAAAAATTAGCTGGGCACAGTGGCACATCTCTGCACCTATAGTCCCAGCTACTCAGGAGGATCAATCGAGCCCAAGAGTACGAGGTTACAGTAAGCTATAATTATGCCACTGCACTGAAGAGCCTGTCTTAAAGTAAGAAAAATTTTAATTTAAAAAAGAATTGCTAATTAATTAAAATAAAGAAATTTTAAAAAGAAATTTCATGTCACGTTTTGTGGTCAAATGAGTTTTTAAATTACTGTGGCTTTAGAATATAATATAATATCTGATAGCCTACTTCGCCCCTCAGTAAAAACGTTTCTTTGCTTTTCTTACCAATGTAATATTTTAGATGAATTTTACACTCATTGGCAAATCAACCCCATGCCCAAAAACCAAAATCAAAATTACTGCAAAGAAGAAAATAAAACTGTTATTACTTACAGATCTCATAAATATTTACATAGAAAACTCAAAAATAAATCCCATATAAATTTTCAGAAATAACAGAAGAGTTTAGTGAAGTAGTTAGATTTATGATAAATAAGCAAAATGAATTACCTAAAGTAAGTGAATTTGCTGTGCCCAGGACCAAACTGATCCAACTAGGCTCCTTCTCATGAAGAAAGAAGCTTCATGCTTTGATAGAAGACCCTCCACAACTACCACTGGTATTTTTTCCTTTGTCCTAGATACCATGCTACAAAGAATTCTACAGCAGTGCTTTGAAATTTTGCCACCCTTCAGGGATAGCTTTAATCTATAAGGAAGCTGAGGACATGAAGAGTCAAACTGTTTCTGTATGAAAGAAACAGTTACTAATTACTGTTCCTGGTTAACAGTCACATAGGTACTACAATTAAACTCTAACTTTTTAGCTAAATAGCCATGATCTCAATTATCCACGTGTCAGTGTAAATTCCTTTCTCACTACACAAAAATCGCTACTATAAACATGTGATCTGCATTGTAGTCACCTATTCTTTTAGTACTAATCGGAATCCCACGAATAAGTGTCTCTTAGTTTCCTTACTTTGAGTTTCTGTGCTTCTCCTCTTACTTTCAGCAATTCAGTTATAGAGTCCACAAAGCCCTGGTAATGAAAGTTGCACATTTTCTCAATTTCTCGGTCATGATTGCGGATGCGAGTTTCAAGCTTCTCCATGAATCTTCCATGTTCCTCACCATCATAGACAGACCTTTTAAAAGAAAAATGGCATGGCATGAAGATTACACTACAGTTACTTCTAAGAAAGAGAAACAATAATGATACAAAACAAAAGCAAATCTTTGGAAATTTGATATTGAAAACACATAACCCACAAAGTAAAAAAAAATTATATATTAACATTGCATTAATGCATTGTAAAATGAGTATTTTTTAGGAAAAATCAAAATTTTGCTTTCTTGCTCATTCAAAAATATTTGAGTGATTGACAGTATTCATTACAGAATTCTCATTATAACATGAAAAGACTAAATTACAACTCCTTTGTATCTTTGTTTCTCTATTAAACTAGTCTTAAATTTTTCTCAAATTTGGTTAAACATAACTATCCAATTACTCAAGAAGCGGAACACTGCTAGAGAAAAATCATATAGCTGTGCTAGCTAGACTCACAAATGTGAGTGGTGTCACTCAATACCACTATATAATCCTACTACAACTATCCCCCCTGTTTGCCCCCTCAAAAAAGTCACTTTGTGTTCTCAAAATATTTATGTATAGGAACCTTACTTTCTCCTCTCCTTAAATGTTCCCCTCAATCTCAGCTGCTGACCTGACTACACAGCTTACAAAAAAAATAGATACAGAGAAGTAGCTCCCCTTTCCCCACTAAAATCTACCAATCTACTTAGATCTATAACTCCTACACTATCCAGCTTCCTGGAATAAGGGAAGAAGTATTCCAAGCTCTTATCTGCAGTCAATCCTACTTGTTTTCTCAAGAACTTTACTCCTGCCATTATTCCCTTTTATCTCTCCTCTGGATCATATATTTCTCCTTCTGTACTAGATCATTCACATAGGTATATAAACATGACTTCTAAAAACCCACCCTTAACCACAAATCCCCCTCCAGCTACCGTCTTGTTTTCTGTTCTCCTCCCCACCAAAACTCTTCTCCACATCCTTACCTCCTTGCTTCCTTACCTTACTAGAGTAAATAAACATCTTACTCCACCTTGATAGCATTTGTTATGGTTTGACAGTTCTCTTCTCTTTAAATAATCTCTTCTATAGACTTCAATGATACATGTACTACATGTACAAGGTTTCTTAATCTCCCTTTTCAGTTCTTCCTCTTCTATCATGTTCTTAAATATTTCTAAAACCTCTTCTCTTCTCTATCTACATTCTTTCACCAAACATTACCATCTAATCTCTAATCCCACGGCCTTAAAATTCCACCTGTATAGTACTGACTTCCCAATCTATACCTATAATTTTGAGCATTTCTCTGAGCACTAGATTCAAATTTCCAGACAATATTTAACAACTCCAGTTGGATTTTTAAAAGCCATCTCAAATTTGACATGGGGAAAAAAATGTTAACTAGTAACCTATCTCCACCCCCAAACTTATTCCTGCCCAAAATTCCCAACCACCAACCCACCCTATCACAATTATTTATTTATTTATTTTTAAGACAGAGCCACAAGCTATCATCCTGGGTAGAGTGTTGTGGCATCACAGCACACAGCAACCTCCAACTCCTGGGCTCAAGCAAGTCTCCTGCCTCCGCCTCCCAAGTAGCTGGGACTACAGGTGCCCGCCACAACACCCAGCTACATTTCGGTTGCATCCGTCATTGCTGTTTGGCGGGCCGGGCTGGATTCGAACCCGCCAGCTCAAGTGTATGTGGCTGGTGTGGCTGGAGCCTTACCCACTTGAGCCACAGGCGCCGAGCCCATACACCCTATCACAATTAATAGCACCATCCACTTGCCCGAGCCAAAAATCCAGGAATCATTTCTAATCTATCTCTTTCCATCCATATGCCCCATCCAACCCATTAATAAGTCCTGCCAACCTCCAAAAAAGTCTTGCAATTTAACCATATCCCACAATTTCCACTGAAACACTAGTCCAAATCTATTCCTATTATCATCACACTACAATGGCCTCCTAACAGTCTCTATTCTGTACTATCCCCACTCCCTTGTCCCCTGTCCCAAAAACAAACACTCCACACAGCAATTAAAATGATCTTCTCTCTCACCTAATATGCACATTCTCAGGGTGTATAACACACCTCCTGGGTGAGGGGCTCTTCTACAAAAGGAACTTTGCCCTGGAAGTGAGAATAATCAAACCTAAATATTGCACCCTCATATTAATTTGGATAAAGTTTAAAATAAAATAAAGTGATCTTCTAAAACTAATTCAGATGCATCCACCTGTTTCAACCTCCTCAATGGTTTCCCTTTACCAAAAGAATAAAAAACTTGAATCTTTTCTATGACCTATAAGACCCTACATAATCTAGCCTCTGATTTACCTCTCTAACCCTATTTCTCTCCTCTCCCTAATTCCCACCAACAATCCCCTCTATCCTCTATTCTCCAGCTATACTGGCTTTTAAAAAAATGTTTTAACCCTCTTCTAGGTTCAAGATTTTGCTTTGCCATTCTTATGCTAATATTGCTAATCCCTCTATCTGAACAATCTGTAGTTTGTTATCTATCTCTTCCCACAACCCACCCTAATTAGATTTTGAGCTCAAGGCAACAACTTTGCCATATTCATCACCATACCCCTACAACAGTGCCAGACAAGTAGTAGGCAGTAAGTAAACATCCATTGAAAACAAATGACTAGCAGGACTTCTGAGACATCTTTGGTCACTAATATTTGTTCAACAGATACACGTTTGCTCATTGACAACATTTTCTGGTTCTATAATCACTTGCAGATACAAAGATAATACCCTGATCCTGTGGATCAGAAAGCACACTTTCCTCATCAAGTCTTTCCGCTACCTATAACTCAGGGGTAACCATGGACAAAACATTTATAATCAAGCACAACATAACGTTTCAATTAAAGATGGACCACAAGTACAAAAGTGGCCTCGTAACACTATAATGAAGCCAAAAAATTACTATTGCCTAGTGAAGTTGGAAATGTTGCAATGTCATAGCACAACATATTACCTTTTTTATGTTTAGATACACAAGTACTTACCATTGTGTTACAACTGCCTGGAGTATTCAGTACAATAACACGCTGTACAGGTTTATAGCCTGGGAACAATAAGCTATACCATAAAGCCTAGGGCATGTGGTAGGTTTGTAAGTACACATCATAGAGTGTTATTACAAACCTACTACACATCTAGGCTATATGGTATTGTTACATAAACATAACAAAAAAATTGCCTAACAACACATTTCTCAAAACACATCCTCATGCATGACTGTACATGTTTAGTTTCCAGTAAGGATTATAAACACTTCAGAAAAGCCACAGCAATCTAGATTCATTCTCCTTCCTTTGAAGTAAAGGGAGATTGTCAAATACCTTATAAATAACGCCTGCTTTGTTGAGTAAGAAAACTGTAGAATAAACATTTGCCTGATGGAGCTATTTAGAATACACAAAACAGAATCTATCAGTGACATTTCAACTAATCTCAAATAAGCTGAATTTTCTCCCTTTTAATGAATGGAAAAAGGTTTCCATATAAAGGTCCCATATTCCTTGACACTTGGAGAATGGAAAGAACTGAAAATTCTGCAATCCAAATGGTATAATCTGATGTATTATTCAATATTAGACAACCTCTTGGTTTCAACACCCTGACCCAGTAATATTTCTAAGTTAAGTAGCAAGTCTACTTAACTTCGTAGAAGTTAGGGAGAACTTTTTCATTCTTTTACCTCCAAAGGTCTACATTAACATCACAAGAGACAGGCAAGAGAAAAGTAAATACCAAAGTTAAAAAATTCAGAATTTATATTAATGCATCTCTAAGCATCCTGAATGTCCTAATGAAAAAAAAAGAATCGAAAATCAAACAAAGGAAACATGGCTTTAGATGCCTGACTGTTAAGGCCTTAGTCTTAGCACCATAATTAACTAGCTATGAGTCTTAGTCTATCACTTCAGTTAATCTCTCTGACCCTCAGCTTTCCCATTATAAAGTAGAATCAATTAGAATTTTCTGAAGTACTACAGAAACTTTTTAGTTTCTACAATTCATTCCCACTTTCAAATTCAGTTCATAGTACGAAGATCAGACATTTTCTGAATAATTTAAAGAGTAGTTATAAACAAGTTAATGAAGTTTCTACCTCCTTATCATTATCCCCCACTGATTTCTCCTATCTTAAGACTTTTATCATTCTAATACTCTCTTTAATTGTAATGTTGAATAACATGAAAGGTTTACAGTAGATTTCCAAAGTATTCTGAGAATTTTAACAGAATAAAATGCAAAATGCACATGTTTAAAATAGGAAATGTGGATTATATTTAGTAGTTCCATGGGTATGCTTCAAAAACTTCATGATTCCCAAATTTGGGGTGGGATTGCAGTATATGTATATACATACATGCATTTTTAAAAGTAGTTTCACAGAGTTTCCAGCTGGTTATCAAAGTGGTTAAAAACCACTGACTTAAAGATTTTGTCTCAAATTGTCTAGTAAAAAGAAAACACAATTTTGGACAAATCACAACTTGACAGTTTACCTTAAACCAACATTTCAAGTATATCTCAGTATAAATCCTTGCAAACTAATATATCTACCCGATATAAAAAGCTAAAAACAAAAATAAATTAGGCTTAAGCTGTGGAAAGGTCAGAAATTACTGAAGCTAACCTAATACTGATAGTCAACACTGTATATGAACAGTATAGCTTTTCTTCCTTTTAACAAGTAATTTAAAATGGAGAAAGACTGCCATCTAGTGATGGCCCATTTCTAAAATGCCTTAAAATGATGTGGCCAAGTAAACACAACTGCTTAAAAATCTAAAAACTGGCTTGGCGCCTGTGGCTCAACGGGCTAAGGCGCCAGCCACGTACACCTGAGCTGGTGGGTTCGAATCCAGCCCGGGCCCGCCCAACAACAATGATGGCTGCAACCAAAAAAATGGCCGGGCGTTGTGGCGGGCGCCTGTAGTCCCAGCTACTTGGGAGGCGGAGGCAGGAGCCTCACTTATGCCCAGGAATTGGAGGTTGCTGTGCGCTGTGATGCCACAGCACTCTATCCAGGGTGACAGCTTGAGGCTCTGTCTCAAAAAAAAAAAAAAAAAAAAATCTAAAAACTAAATTCTATAATACCTGTTGGCCAAAGATTTATAACTAATTAGTAAATGATATGTAAAGTACTCTAATGTTTAAATTTCCATTGCTATTAGAAATCAGGAATTTAAAAAATGAAACTTTATGGAACAAAAAAAAACAAGAAAAGAAAAGGCTAGGCGCCTGAGGCTCAACAGGCTAAGGCGCCAGCCACGTACACCTGAGCTGGCAGGTTCGAATCCAGCCTGGCCCCCCAAACAACAATGACAGCTGCAACTAAAAAACGGCCGGGAGTTGTGACGGGCACCTGTAGTCCCAGCTACTTGGGAGGTGGAGGCAGGAGACTCACTTGAGCCCAGGAATTGGAGGTGCTGTGAGCTGTGATGCCACAGCACTCTATCCAGGGTGACAGCTTGAGGCTCTGTCTCAAAACAAAAAAGAGAGAAAGAGAGAAAGAAAGAAAGAACGAAGGAAGGAAGGAAGGAAGGAAGGAAGGAAGGAAGGAAGGAAGGAAGGAAGGAAGGAAGGAAGGAAGGAAGGAAGGAAGAAAAAGAGAAAGAAAGAAGCAGGACTTTGAGAACAAACTCATAGGTTTTTGATACATCCAGGTGTGTCACAGTAAAACAAAACTAACAAGCAATTACTTTGCTTGTTACTGCTACAGCTAACACTGCTATAACTAACCACTGGTTAATTATTTGTGATAATCTCAAAAATATGCTAACACTTAATAAAAGGTAAACAAAAAGTAATGCTGGCTCGGCACCTGTGGCTCAACCGGCTAAGGCGCCAGCCACATACACCTGAGTTGGTGGGTTTGAATCCAGCCCTGGGCCCACCAAACAACAATGATGGCTGCAACCACAAAATGGCCGAGCATTGTGGCGGGTGCCTATAGTCCCAGCTACTTGGGAGGCGGAGGCAAGAGACTCGCTAGAGCCCAGGAATTGGAGGTTGCTGTGAGCTGTCATGCCAAGGCACTCTATCCAGGGTGACAGCTTGAAGCTCTGTCTCAAAAAAAAAAAAGTAATGCTTACAAATTAACAATAATTTTTATAGCCTTTGACTCAAGTAAATAAATGCTAACCTATGGAGTCTAATTTTCAGAAACCCCCAAATAAATCATAGGTTTCTACAAAAAGTAAATGGCCCTAGTGTAAATATCTGATGTATTTCCAAACATTCTACACACAATATCCTTCTCCAAACAACCTAGATTTCACATGCATATTAAGTGTGAGTTTTTAACTTGTAAAATGGCACTTTAGGAATTCTATTCAACAAATATTTACCATTCCCCTGTATCAAACCACTGCAGAATTCTATCACTTGCATAGAACTTGTGTCAGCTCACATTTGCTTGTCAAAAGGGGAGAAAAAATAATGTTTCAAGCATCATTACTTTATTTAAGTGCTATGTACCTTATAAATTAGACATTATTCCCATTTTGTAATGAGAAACCTGAAACCCAAGAAGATAAAGGAACTTACCAAGTTCACACAATTGAAAATGTCCTTTCTAATACATCAGTCTGTACCCTGTTAGTTTAGGAAAAGAAAGCAAGGCACATGGACCCCAACACATTGGTTGAAAGAGCTTCAAATACAAAGCTCCTATAGTACACTCAAGGACACTGAGTCCAAGAAAAGCTAAATGCTGTAATCAAAATTACTTTGAATTATTACTGCTACAGCTAGGACTGACTCCCAAAGAAAACGCAATTTGAAAAAGGCTAATGCAGGCCAGGCACAGGCCCCCACACCTGTAACCGTAGCACTTTGGGAGCCCAAGGTGGCAGGAATAGCTTGAGACCAGGAGTTCAAGACTAGCATGGTCAACAAAGCAAGACCCATCTCTACAAAAAATAGAAAAATTAGTTGGATGTGGTGTTGTGTGCTTATAGCCCCAGCTACTTGGGAGACTGAGTAGTAGGATGTGTGAGCACAGAAGTTTAATGCTGCAGTAAACCGTGATGACACAATGCACTCTAGCCCAGGCAACACAGCAAGATCCTGACTAAAAAAGTCTAATGCAATATGAAGCCCAACACAAAGCTAAGTGGTTTTAAAAGAGAGAGAGGGAGAGAGAAAAACTTCTACATCAAGATGAGTTAGTGCCTGTTAGTTGTAATTACACAACTATTCTCTTCTTCCTACTGGAAGTGTCCTAATTTGCTCTGGTATTTTACTTTGCCATCCTACCACAAGGGGTAAATGTCAATTAGTCTATAAATCAATTACGGTAATTCCAGTCCCCTGGTCAGTGACCAGTTAACATAAGGATATTTGACACAACTCTCACTAATGAGAAATAAAGGGAAATCTGGCAGTGAAAGCTCAAGAAAAGGTTTTCTTTCCTGAAGGATGCAGGAAAATTGATTTTCCTCCTTTGGACACTACTCCTTTAGGGCATAATGCCTGGGATGAAGCAACCATACTGTGATGTGGGGAGATACTGCCTATAATCTAAGATGAAAAACACTTGAGTCCTTGATGGTGAAGCAATTGTGAACTAGGCCTATCTCTAGACATCATGTTATATGACTTAAATTTCCTACTGTGTAAGTCACTTTCCCTTTATAGGCTGGTATTTGCAGAGGAAAGTATCCTAAATGTACAACATTTATTTAGTCTTCAAAGATAGTAGGCAAATCAAAAACAATCAACAGCAAGTCAAAGTCTACACACTGCTAAAGAATTTTGTTCCCTGGACCTAGATTGTTCTTCCCCTATGTTTCCAGTTTAGTTAAGAGTTCCTCCTTTCTGCCCCTCAAATCTCAACTTTCACCTTACTTCTGCAAAACCCTTTCTAATCACATGGACTATGTTATGTGCCCCTCCTTTGTGATTATTACCATCACAAAATCTATTAAACTATATTTTAAATTTCCGTTCACTTGTCAATCTCCCCATAGTAGACCATTAATCCTCTTGTGGGCAGAGACTGTATCTTACCCATTTTATCTCCACCTCCCAGCACAGATCCTTGCACAGAGGAGATCCCCCATTTATACTGAAGATGGAGAACGTGAAGGACAGGTAAGAGACTAACTGATATGGATTTCCAATTGTTGCAAAGGTAACTGCAGAAGAGTATCACACCATACAAAACATTATCTCTTAAGATGTTTTCAGAACCATGGAGAACTTCAAAACACAAAGGACTGAACCTTTTGTTTTCTGTTTTTTATTAATCCAAGAAGAAATTCCAGAGTTTATTCTGGTCTTTTTCACATATATGTTTTTTAACTTCTGTCATGGTTTTAGTCCTCAAACATTTTCTTTTCATTAAGATCCATAAAATCATCATTAGTATTTCTGTTTATTCCAAAAATTAAAAATAAAGTGGAAAAACAGAGTTGAGAATGATGTTGAAAGAGAAACTATAGGAGGTCAAAGGGAGTTTAAAGTCCCTTCTTACTTCATTTTGTTTATCAATTTAACTTAGACCTTAGTATTATAATTTGTATGTTCTGGGTACATAGCAATGAAGTAGGTGAATATATATCATTATCAATGACAGAAGAAGCATTTGCTAGTTTATGAATACTAAGCTGAATGCTATAACCAAATGTTTTTGTTTTGCCACAGGAGATCAAATATATCCAAATCCTTTTTCTACCCTTGAAGATAAACCAAGGTATACAACTGGCTTCGCCAGGATAGCCATGAAAGCAAATAAATGTTGTGAAGGAGATCTCCCTCAAAGCAGTAAGGGAACCTCAATCATGGCTATTTTCAGAGGAATAAAAACAGGGTTAATTAGTTTCAACTGGCACCTAGCCACAGGGTCTACTAAAAGCCTGGTTTTGGTTAAATAGCACAAGAAAATGGACAAGGGGAACTTGTCACAAAACATCAGTCAAATCAACAACAGACTATTAGGAAATAAACTAATGAAAGCAGGTAAACTCCAAATTAAGGCTATAGAGACTACCACAACTACTACTGTGATAATGTCACACTGTTAGAGGCCCAAATAAGATGAGAGTCAAATAGAGGCCTCCAAATGAATACAACCATGATACTCAAGGGCTACATCTTTACTTAACGATAAAGGAGAAAAACACTTCTCCATAAGGGGGATTGCAAAGAAATGTTCCTTTCTAATATTGACTCCAGGTGGGAGAGGGAAGAATACTCCCATAATCTAACCATAATTTGACCTTCTCACCAGAGAGGCCCATATTCATACTAGGAATACTATCTATGTGGTGGATGGCGCCTGTGGCTCAATGAGTACGGCAGCAGCCCCATATACCAAGGATGGTGGGTTCAAACTTGGCCCTGACCAAACTGCAACAAAAAAATAGCCGGGCGTTGTTGACAGCACCTGTAGTCCCAGCTACTCAGGAGGCTGAGGCAAGAGAATCACCTAAGCCAGAGGTTCTCAACCTTCCTAATGCCGCAACCCTTTAATACAGTTCCTCATGTTGTGTTGACCCCCAACCATAAAAAAAAATTTTTTTGAGACAGAACCTCAAGCTGTCACCCTGGATAGAGTGCTGTGGCATCACAGCACACAGCAACCTCCAATTCCTGGGCTCAAGCGAGTCTCCCGCCTCTGCCTCCCGAGTAGCTGGTATTACAGGCACCTGCCACAACGCCCGGCCATTTTTTTTTTTTGGTTGCAGCCATTATTGTGGTTTGGCAGGCCCGGGTTGGATTTGAACCCGCCAGCTCAGATGTACACGGCTGGTACCTTAGCCGCTTGCACCGCGAGCCATAAAATTATTTTTATTGCTACACTTAAGGACTATAATTTTGCTACTGTTGTGAATCGTAATGTAAATATCTGATATGCAGGATATATTTTCATTGTTACAAAGAGGTTGCAACCCACAGGTTGGGAACCACTGGCCTAAGCCCAAGACCTGGAGGTTTCTGTGAACTATGATGCCACAGCACTCTACCAAGGGCGACAAAGTGAAACTCTGTCTCTAAAAAAAAAATACTATCTATGTGGTCTAAGGTCTAAGGAATCTCGAACTGAGAATTTATTTTAAAAGTAGTCTCACTGTGGTTGTTAGTACCCCCACATAAATGACTGCAGCAAAGGCAAATCTCTGGAGAAATCAACTTTAACACACACTTTTAAGAATTCTCACAATAATATTCTTTTGAGCTGGAACTTAAGATCAAAAGTCATAAAACACATAGCAACAAAGCATGTAAACATAAATCAGAAGAAACACAAATAGCAGAACCAAATGCACAAAGGCTTAAAAATTAATATACATAAATTAAAAATAAATGTGTACCCACCCTGAGCCAGAACGAAACTTTCTCTCTAAAAATAGCTGGGCATTGTGGTGGGAACCTATAGTCCCAGCTACTATGGAGGCTGAGGCAAGAGGATCACTTAAACCCAAAAGTTCAAGGTTGCTGTGAGCTGTGACACCACACCACTCTACCAAGGGCAACAAATGAGACTCTGTCTCACAAAAAGCAAAAAAAAAAAATGTGCAATATATTTTAAAAAGGACCAAACTATCAAAAATGAATAGATAAACTGGAAATGAAGTATCTAACTTTTAAAATAAAAACCATAATAACTAATATTTAAAACTTAATTAACAGAGGGGACAATATTTAATGGGAGGTATTCATAAGAAACTCAAAATGCAGCACAGAGAGACAAAAGTTGGAAAACATTCAAGAAGAGACATGGAGAACAGAATGGCTTTAATGAGAGAAATAAAAGACAGGTAGTATTATTTTATATGGAATCAGAAAAAACCTCGAATAGCCAAGACATTACTTAGAAATAAAAACAGAGCAGGAGGAATAACGCTACCAGACCTGAGATTGTACTATAAATCGATAGTGATCAAAACAGCATGGTACTGGCACAAAAACAGAGAG